>CM035415.1:129281592-129584092 GCA_020310875.1 Ceratopteris richardii
ATCATGTACACCTATTTGTTACCAATTACCTTCATGCTAGGTTGCCTTGGAACTAAACCCCATGTATTGTTCTCATACAAAGCTGTCATTTCTTCATCCATTGCTTTAACCCATTTCTTTACCTTTGACGCTTGTTTAAAAGTTGTTGGTTCCTACTCCTCAAGAAGTTGTGCAATATAAGCTTCATGAGAAAATCTTTGCGGTTGCCTTCTTTCTCTTACTAGATACCTTGATTGACTTCTTGTCCTACCATGCTTTTCTTGCCTTTGAGTTTGAGTTCTTCTTGATGTAGAACCTTCACTTTCTTCTTCTTGTGACTCAATTTCTGTTGAAATCAAATCAAGAATTTTCTTCAACTTCTGATTGGGGGAGTTACCTCTTCATGTATAATTTGACTCTCTGGTGAACTTGGAGAACTTGGCTCTTCTTCATGACTTCTTGTAGTTTCTTCTTCATCTACATGCACTTCATGTTTATATCAAGATTTATCTTCATGAAAAATAACATCTCTCGAAACAATTACCTCTCTTTTATCTGGGTTCACACATCTATATCCTGGTTGCCCTTCTTTCATACCAATGAAAACCATTTTTTGTGACCTTGGATCCAACTTTGACCTTAACTGTTGTGGAACATGAACAAAACATATGCTTCCAAAAATTCTACAATTAGCAATATCTGGTTTTGATCCATAAAACAATTCATAAGGTGCTTGTTGTACATGACTTTGAGTAGGTGGTAACCTGTTCATCACATAAACTGCCATATTGCATGCTTCAACCCAAAAAGTAAGTGGTAAGTCCTTTTCATTTAACATGCACCTACCCATCTCCAAGATAGACTTGTTTCTTCTTTCGGCCACACCATTTTGTTGAGGTGTGTATTTGTTTGTAGTCTCCTTTTTAATTCCTTCTTCCTCCAAAAATGCAAGAAATTTATTAGAAAAATATTCACCTCCTCCATCTGATGTCAACCTTCTTATGCCTCGACCTGTTTGCTTTTCAACCAATGATTTAAAATTCTTGAATATGTCAAACACTTCGGATTTGTATTTCATAAAATAAATGAATGTAAACTTTGAGAAGTCATCAATAAATGTTACAAAGTACTTGCTGCCTGCCATGGACTCTTCTTGAGATGGACCCCATACATCAGTATGAATCAAGTCCAAAATACCTCTGCTTTGCAATCCTTCTTTTGAAAAAGGACTTCATACCTATTTTCCAAACTGACATGCCTCGCAAAAAAAATCCAAATCTTGCTTAGGTAATTGTGGTAAACCTTCAACCAATGATTTTTTTGCAATATCTTTTAACCTGCCAACACTGATGTGTCCTAATCTTTTATGCCATAAATCTAATTGACTTACTTGAGTCCCATTAACCATTGTATTACCTACATAATCTGGAACTTCAACTTCATAAGTATATAATCTGTTTATCTTTTGTCCTTTTATAACAAAATTCCCATCCTTCTTCTGATAAGCCTGCCACTTATTATTGTCAAAATCAACCTTTACTCCATTGTCCTCCATCTGTCCAACTGAAATCAAATTTCTTGTAATGGTAGGAACAAACAAAACATCTCTAAGAGTTACATGTTCATTCAGTGGACAATCACCAATGTAAACTACTTCATGCTCAGTACTATCTCCTGTAGCAACTATGACTCTTGAATCAGGTTTTTGTAAGTTCACAAACATATTCATGTTGTGACTCATGTGGTTTGAGCAACCACTATCTACATACCAAGTTTTGTTGTTTACCTTCCTCTTATGTGTCTCTGCATGCATAGCCATAAGAACATTTTCCTTCTGTGTTTGAGCCTCCTCTTGTACTATGTTGTTGTTGTGATGCATGTGATCTTGGCCTCTTCCTCTTTGTCATCCTCTAAAAACACCTCTGCTATTTGGATTGGAGAAGCAATCCTTGGCATAATGACCAACTTTACCACAATAATGGCAAGTAAAGTTATCTTGCTGGTTTTGTTGAGTCTGTTGACTTTGTTGTGTTGTTCTTCCTCCTCTAGTCGCATTGAAGCTTCCTCTTCCTCTTGCATTGTTGTTGAATCTTCCTCCTCCTCTCCAATTTCCTCTACCTCTTGATCTATTTGATGAAGTATAAAGAGCTTGTCCTTGAATACCTCTTTTTGAATGATAAGAGTTGCCACCTTCTATGTTGATTTCTTCAGTCATCATGAGTGTTTGTAAATCTTCAAAGGATGGTAGATTCTCTCGAGTCAGATAGATGTAATGAAAACTTCCATCTTTCATCTTCTCTCAAGGCATTTAACATGCCATTAAACTTTATATCCTCACTAGGAGATGCATTAATAGAGGCTAATGCTTCAATAAGAGAATTTACCTCAAGAACATAATCATTAACTAATTGTCTTGGCTTCTTTTTTACTCTTGTTAGCTCACCTATAAGTTGTGTTTGTCTCACTCTGTTAGTAGTTGAAAATAACCTTTCTAGAGACTCCCAAGCCTCTCTACTAGTATTCAAACCTCTTATATGCCCAAGCATACTATTGGAAACTCTTTGTGATATAATAAACAAAACTCTTTTGTCTCTTTCGATCCATTCTTGCTCTCTTACTCGATCTGCTTGTGTAGGAGCTTTTGCTAATACCCGCTTCACTTCTGTACGTGTTATCAATCCCCAAAGAACTTTAGACATGAGATAAGATTCCATTCTAAATTGCCACATGGGATAATTTCTCCCATCAGATAACTTCTCAATCGATGCACTCAAATCTGTCATGTTGAATTGTTGTAAACAAAGAAGATAATTCAATAAGTTGTATGAAAGATTTGATAAAACAGAAACAGAAGCTTTGATACCACAATTTTGTGTTTACAAACTTGTAAACATCAAATTACACAATGAAACATGATGAGTCCTCCCAAGATCTTCAAAACACCAACCAAATATTTCCAAACTTCAAAAAGAAACTTTCCTCCTAACTTTCAAGAAAACAGAAATAGGTCATTGTAGAAAAATAACCACCAGAAATGCTCTAAGCAGAATTTGACAAAAATAATCATATATCCTGAAGGTAGACTCTGAGTAGCATGCTTTAGAAACAAAAAATCTCAAAAACGGTGGAGTATAACTCCTGAACCAACATCTTGAAGTCAAGGTAAGAAAAAGCCTACAACAGCAAGGTATGACTAACTGTCTGGATTGGAAACTGATGTACAGAAGCAAGAAAACTTCAAGATCTATGGAAAGTTTTGATTTGGATAGAAAGTATGAGCGCTAAGGAAACTCCTCAAGTTAAATCACTCAAAAATCCTTGAGAACAACTGAGATATGAAAGTTTGAAGAGAGGTATGTCACTCATGCGACACCGGATAGACACAAGAAAGATGGTCTGCAAAAAACGCCTACTTGCGCAGGGTTTTCTCATTGAAATTTGTACACAAACTGATCTATTTATATATTACAAGTTGTAAGCTTTGCAACGCAACACGAATCACTCAATATGGACACCTACACTAAGAGAACCACTCTTTTTATTGAGAGGCTATCAACAGAAGCGCCTTCCTTGTCTAAAAATAGACACCTCTCCTTTCCTTCTTACTTTTATCTAATTTTGCTCTAAATTTGGAGATGTGAATGCCTCCACATGTTATTTTTCATAATTAATAAGATCCACAAGCTTCCATATACCATTTTTAATAATTAATAAAATCCACAAGACTGCTTTAGAGCTTGTTTTTATGTAACAGAAGTTAATTCCTGGCATGGAGAATTGTACCTATGGTCTATTGGGTATACCACCTTGGCTCTCACATTTTTCCTTCTTTGTTGGGTATGGAATGGGTTTTGTGAGGTGGTTCTCTAATCTTGGGGAGGGAATATAGGTCGTTCCATGTACTTTAATCTAGACCTATCCACTTTATCTACATGCCAATATCTCCTTTGATTTTGGTCTAGGCATGTAATTCTAGATGGATTTTCCGGATCCCTTAACTCGTATATAGTTGTTGGGCTGATGCCTTCTCCTTGTGTCAGTGAATCAATTTGTAGGAGTGGGTCTGATCCATGTACCAAGTACACATCCATCAGATAGTCATCTTGGGGTATCATGTCCCCTTGCAATACTTGAGTCATTATTGATTTTCCCCTAGGGGTAGTCACGGTATCTCCACTGTTGGTTCTCCTAGAAGTTCCTTCTCCCTCTAACTCTCCTCTTTCGTTAATCTGATAAGGGCTTTTGGTTACTACATATATGTGGACCATCTTGTCCATGTAAACTCCACCTTCGTACTTGACAACTGGTCTTTCAACTATTTCTAATTATGTCATGTTTATCATTCTTGCTACTGACCTATGTAGACCGTCGAGGTAGATGGTTATTCCTTGCAAGTTAGTGGATATGTATTGAAGAGACATCCGATATTCCTCTTCCACTACAGACATAAAATCTTCCCTAGGTACTGAACTATGCATGTCTCCTGAAGCCAAGAGTCTTTCCATGCTAAAAGACATTTCTGACTCACCCGTCTGTGAACTCAGCATGTAGTCATAACCACTAAGTTGTGAGCCCATGACTTGGTTGTATGGTTGACACTAGCCTTAGATGATTTGATACTTTATCGATCTCTTCCTAGGTGTATACTTGATCTCAGGTTCATAAACCTTGTCTAGAAGTCCAAAATTGTCCTTTTTATTACTCAAGATCCTTTGGAACCCCTTGCTTCCTAGATGAGGATCAACTTCAAAATAATATATCTAATAATCAATGGGCTTTTTGTAGTACTCCCCATCAGCTTTCCAATGAACCCAGAATGACAAAAAATCGACTTCGTATGAGAAAGTTATGCCAGCTCAGGGTTCTAGGGGTAAAAATAGGGAAACAAGATCTCTCTAGGAGTAGCTCAGAATAAACGATACGATAACCTCTTTTTTCCACAATACCCGATACTACTATGGATGATACCACCTCAAACGATACGATACCACCAAGGTGATACCAACTTCCATGATACAATACTGATATCCAGACGATACGATACTGGAAGTGGCCATGATACCATACCAAGTCACCTCACGATATGATACCATAATTTACACGATACGATACCTCTACATTCAACGATACGATACCAAGTTAGTGGATGATACGATGCCTCACCACTACACGATACTATACCAAAAAACACGCAATACGATACCAGATTGCTCACGATACGATACCAAGGTGACAGGCGATATGATACCAAAAATTACACAATACGATACTAGTAAACTCACGATACAATACTGGGTCTATGGAGGATACAATACCAAAGGGTCAGACGATACGATACCACTTTTTGCATGATACGATACTGAGTTGGTGATACAATACCAACTTGGCACGGGATACGATACCGCTCGATCAATGATACAATATTGTTATCGAGATGATACGATACCGAATGGACCACGATACGATACCACCGGGTGACTGCGATCGCGATACCAACACTTGATGATACGCGATACTCGACAAGTATCGCAATACATGGGAATTCTGGTATCGTGATACCAAAACTCAACCGGTCATGATACTTGGAGTTTTTGAAGTCTAAATTCAAAAAAATTTGTAGATATTTGTACCTTATGTTCACCTTGTCACTCCTATGTGCCTGTAGAAGCAAAGTCACTCTCCAAACCCCACGATATTCCACTCATGATACTAGATGCAAATCATTTCACTCCGCGATACTGTCGCTCAAATTTTTGGTGTTTTCACACGATTTCAAGTCTATTTCTTCAGCATTTCAGCTCTGAACTCCCTCTATGCTTGTTACTTGTATCCACAAGTTAAAAGCAAGTGAAAGTACAATCGAAAATGGAGAAAATATAAGAAGATGAAGGTGGGAGGAAATGGTGGTGATGGTGAAGATGAAGATGAAGAAAAACTCATAAACTGAACTGAAAATGGTGAGTTTTTTACTTCCAACATCGCTACTCTACGTCTTACCATCACATGCTCATCCTCCAAGCTCTCTCCTCGGCAACCACGCCAAATTTGATGTCACTCTAGCACAATGGTTAGTACCAATGTGAGGCGTTGCACCTCATAAATGTCAATCCACGGAGACGTGACGATGGATATGGAGACCAAGAGCAAGTGAAGTGCACAAGTGTGTGAGTGATAACACACAAGCATGCACACACGTACACACACACAAGGTAAGAGCAAAGAGTGGAACAATGGAAGGACTTTGATTCCAAAAGAAATCTATTACCAAGCTCAAATATACAACAAGCTAACCTCAAAAATGAGCTCTCTAACCTTTTTATAGTTTTTTGAGTGGTTTTAGCCATCTCTAGACCTAGTGTTCGACCTAGTTCAAAATTAGGTTCCAAGGCTAATTTTGGGGCTCAAACGGAGTCTAAAAATTATGAAAATTGGTAGGATGATACTTCTAATACTCCTCAAGCTCAAGGACTGCTCCGCTTGAACAAAAAGGAGTCAAAAAAATAGAAAATGGAATTTACAATGGTTTTAGTGGTGAAAATCACTCTTTGTATAGGGATTTCTTCTCAAAATTGGACATGTGCTTCATGGAGCTCCCTACGTGCTTCTTCTTCTTGTGTGTCCACTCTTCTTCTTGTTCAATAGTCAAGATTTCTTTTAGAGAGATTATTCCAATAAAGCAACAGATTCCAAGGTGAATCATTGGCTTAGTAATACTTGATTCCTTGGCAGGGATCTAAAAGTTCTTGAAAGAAAAATGTTTCTAGATGTGGGACTGAAATCTTTCAAGTAAGTTTTATAGTAAGTAGTTCCCAACAATTCCCAAACCACCGGTATGGGTACTTAAGTCCAAATAATGATATAACCTAAAGGTATATCAAAGATTCTTAGCTTTGGAATCTAAGAGGCATCAGTGCATGGTTGGACTTAAGTTGAGGGAAAGATCTCTAAAAATCCCGCGGGTAAGCAAAGATGCTTTTGATAGTTCAGAAGATCATAATTATAAAGACTAAGTCTTTATTATAGTTGCAAGATTAACTATACTTAATCAAGTTTCGCCATTATTATCCAAGAGTTTGCGATTGGAACTACTCTGTAGATTGCCCAAGTATTGCCAATAAAATTCCTTTTGTAAATCATTCACTCAGGTTCCATTTATCCAATGGAAAATTTTGAAAAGAGTAAGTTGTTCCAAGTATAAATAGAGTGAAGGAATTCCAAGAATGTAGTCTGAAACCGTGAACACGGTACTTATGTCTGTGGAAGGTGAAACATAGATGTTTACCTATCCTTAAAGGGATTTTGGTACAAATCCAGAGAGCATGAGCGAATGTTTAGACTTAAGTAGTAGAAAGATTCCTATAAAAGTCTTGATCGAGATAGGTACCTAAAGCACTAGTAAAGAAGGAATCTAAAGAAAATAAGTAAAAAAACTCTTGTCACTATAAATTGGTCAAGAATAAACCAATTGAGCTTGAATCTATGAAAATTCAAGTACTTGGAGGTCTAATTGGTTTTCATTTGAAAACCCTAGCAAAGAACGATGGATGTTCTATGAAAAGGTTTTCAAATTCTCAAAGGAAAGAACAAGATCATGAAATGATCATGTGAAGGGATCAAAACCTAGAAAATCTAGTAAGAGATAATACTTGAAACTTCAAAATTCTCGTAAAGGATTGAAGCAAGAAGATACTCTATCAAGATATATTTAGATTTAAGGATAACTGTCATCCACACATTAATGTGAATATAAAATAGGGTGGTATGGGACACCATATTTTATACTGAGATTGATATAGGAAAGATGGTATGGGACATCGGACCATGGGATGATAATTATCTTTTAGTCCTAGTTTGGATCTTGAAGTTACATTTGATCCTCAAGGAAATTAAGACTTCAAAGAAGGAGTTTAATTCAAGAAGGATTGAAGTAGCATCTCAAGATACTTAAAGATAACTTCAAGATCAAGGAAATTGAAGATATGAAGTAATTAACTTCCAAGATCTTCTTAGAACACTTCAAGCTTAAGTGTTGTCCGTCAGAAATATTTCATAATTTTTTGGAAGAGTGAGACTTTGACTTTGAACTAATTCCTTCAACTAAGGATAGATTGACTAAGTTAAACACCAAGTTCCTAGTGTAACTTGGGTTCAAAGGAATGCACGAGAATTACATTCCCAGCAAGTAGTCATAAAGATGGAATTTAGGCATGAACTTAGTCTCAAGTGAAGCATTACTTGAGTAAAAACTCATCAATAGAACCTCAGTGGATCGACACACTGATGTTGGTTACCATACTAGATTCCTGTGGTGGATGATGTTTTAGATTTACTTTATGAATCTTTTCAAATCTTGTTGAAATATATCTTTGAGAAGTTAAAGTACTGAGTCATCTAGAGTTTGACTCATAGCAAGTTTACGTATCTTCAAAGTTTAAATTGGTTGAACAGAGTTTTAGTTCTTTCTTTTCACTTTTCAAATCTTTTGGATTAGACTCATGTATATTATCAGATTCTTTTCATAAAAGTCAAGGGTTAGCCAGATAGAACCAGGTGACGAAATTAAACATCCTAGATAGATGTTTCGTACAAGAACCTGTTAAAACATCGAAAGATGACAAGTTCAAGATTGACTAATTCATTTGAGTTTGCTTCAAGTTATAGCATAATTTTTTTCCTAGAGTCCAGTATACTCTAGAATAGATAAGTTAGGAATTGCTCAGCAGATTGACAATTCCCAAGAACTTTTAGCTCAAGTCTATGAGAAAAGTGTTCGAAGTTGGACAATTTTCATTTTAAATTTGAATTGGTCAAGTTATAGTATGGTTGACTCCAAGAAAATGGTAAAATTTCTTCTACAATTTACATGGAAGTTTTAAACTCATTTGGACAAAGTGGTCCTCTAGTCGGGTGAAAAAATCAAGTAACTGTTGGATAGGAGTTAATCATTGTACAAACATCCAACCTAGATGTTTGGGAAAACCAAACTTCAAGTTTGCCAAATCAAATTCAAGTGAATCAAGATTTCTCAAAGTCTTGATTGGGATAAAAATCCCGCCTTCATTACTAAGTCCATGCATAGCTAGTCATGCCCAACAATGAACTAGTAATTAGAATCCACCCAGTTCACATGTTTATGCCCAGATCGCACCTAATAAAAATCATAAATTGGCCAAGGATATTTTTTATTATTCATTCACTACTTTGTTATTTGATCACTTTATCAAAGTGCAAAGCAAGACAGTTGTTGAGCCCATAAAAGTCATGTTGGTCAAAGTCAACTGTAGTCAAAGTCAACAGGTCAAAGTCAACAGGTGCAAAGTCAAAGTGCATAAGTGCAGGTGTCAAAGCGCACAGGTAGTGCACAATGAATTGTCCACAAAGGGTAAATTGGAGAAAATAGGTTGCAGGTTGCAGAGGTACTTTCTATAATTTCCCTAAGGTTCAAAGTGTGTTTTAAAGTGTTTTGGAAGGTTCAGGTAAACCCCCCCTTATGTGCAAAAGTGAAGAATTAAAAGGAAATGTGAAGGCATGTGAAGCGGCAAAGTGTACGCACAGGTGAAAGTATGGCCCCCCATTAAAATTTTTGGTTTTAGACTAAAGTCACTACAGGACAAAACAGTGAGTAGTTGGCTGCCACTTGGGAGAGCAATCTTGGAACATCAAAGTGAGCACCAAGATTCACTTGCAGTTAGGAGCGTACGTGATCGACACACTCAAATCAAGGAAGAACCATTCTTGGACCAAGGTTAGAGTAAGCAAGAGAGCATAGGCTAAAGGGGAGCAAGAGAGGGAAGTGCAAGAGACACCAGAGTACGTCGCACAGAAGTGGAAGTGCAAGGTGCATAGAGAGTGACCAAGGATTTTGGTGCAGTGAAGTGCTAAGATATAGTTCCCCCAAGTATCTCAAGGTCTTTTGGCAGTGTACGCTTGCCGACAGCAGGTATTCATTCCTCCCCCTTTGTGGAAGCTTGGTGCAAGGTGTGCACAAGGAGAAGCTTGAAGCAGGTGGAGGTCTGTCGCAGAGGAGGTCGGCAGCAAGAGGACATTGGGATATTGGATATTTTGTAATTGGGCACTCTGTGGGATTGTGCACAGAGGTATTGGTGTATCTTGTATTTCAAACATTGTACTTTTCTTATTGTAATCAAACGGCAGAAACTTCCAAGGTGTATTTTCTCTTTGGGTCTTTTCATTTTCTCCTACAAACCCTCAAACTCCTTCTTGTCAAAGAATCCCCCAACAAATTTGGCACACCCGGTGGGATTTCCAAGGAGCTTTGAGCATAGGAGGCTATATATTGCCATTGGAGGACAATATTCCAGTGTCGACAACATTACTCCAGTGGGCCAAAAGGTGCATACTTTTATCAAGTATCTCATTTTAAGTGGACTATGCATAGCTCATGACCGCGACCCGGTCACAAACCTTGAGAATCAAGTGCAAGCAGACAAGAAGAAAGACGAACAGAAGATCATCGAGTCCACTTTCATCGACTTCATCAGTAGGAAGCATGGCAGGACAGGTGGACCTAGAAATCTTGCTCTCCAGATTAAACATAAAATTTCCCTCCTTCAGGGGTTTAGCCCAGGAGGACCCAGATGAGCACATTCGACGATTTCTTGCATTATGTAAGACTAGGGGGCTAATGGGTAGGGAAGATGCTTTCTTGATACTCTTCCCAGCCACATTGGAAGGACTGGCAGACAAGTGGTTCAGCCAGTTTGCTGAAAACCACTTTACCACTTGGGATTTGATGAAGGATGCTTTTAGAAATCAATTCCAGCAGGGGAACACAGCAGAGATTATCATAGAAGAGCTAGAGAACTTGAGATTGGGTCCAGAAGAAAAGTTCCCAGAATTTGTGACCAGAGCCAAAGCACTAATGGCCAAACTACCAGATCCACCCCATGATTTTTTTGTCAAGAAATGGTTAGCCAAGCCCCTACCAGTAGCCACTCAATGCAAAATAAAGGAATTAGTATTACCTACAGCCTCCATAGAGGAGTTCATCACCACGGCTACAAGACTGGAGCAAATAAGGCACCAATATGGGACAACTTCTTCACCACCAACATATGGTACAGAGATGGAGGATCCAGTGACCCAGCTGAGGAGGGAGTTGGAGGGCTTAAAGAGAAATAAGCCCTACAAAGAGGAGGAGACTGCTGTGGCTCAATTGAGAAGGGAGATTGAAGCACTCAAGCTTCAAAAGGAAGAGGAGGCCCAAGCAGAGGAATTAGCTCAGCTGCGACAGGAGTTGCAGGAGCTCAAAGGAGGGGGCATCAAGAGTGGTCTTTGGTGTTCCATGTGTAGCAAACAAGGGCATATAGTAAGTGAGTGTCCTCTGCTAAGTGTAACTTGTCAATTATGCAGGAAGGTTGGCCATGAGGCCCATGAATGCCAATCAAGGGGAATACCTGCAACGACATACTGGACACAAGGAGGACCCCCAACAACCACAAATGTGATGGCTGCTGCACAAAATCAAGGTAACAACTATAATCCTAGACAAAGGAATAATTTTGGAAATGGGCCTAGGAGGCCAATCATCTGTTTTAGGTGTGGAGAATGCGGGCACTACCAAAGTAGGTGCACCCTACCAGAGAATGCACCTCCTTGCAGGAACTGCCCTGAGGCCAGAGACCATTATACATATGGTTGTCCTAAGAATCAAGCCTCTTCATCAGGGCCCCATATCCAAATGATTTCTGTGAAGGAAGAAGAAATGGCAAATCAAGTTAAGGTGCCATCACCATCTACCAGGGTGGTGCAGTTAGAAGAAATTGACTCTTTTACTGTGCAGACAAGAAGCAAGGGGAAGGCTCCAGTGGACATGGGTCAAGAATCATTGATTAATGGATTAAACAGAGACAAAGGCGTGTCCGAAGACCTAGCCACCACAAGTGCAGACACAAGGCAAAAGGAAAATTGCTCAGGTACCAGTAATGCCATTGGACATGCATTCAGCAGGGCTCATGAGGAGTTGGATAAGTCAAATGGAGCCCAAGCTCTTAAGGAATCAGAAGCCTCCAGACTGCTCAAATCCATGAAAAAGGAGGTTAGTATTTTTGATTTAATAAAGATGGATGGGAAGTTCAGGTCAGAACTCTTGCAGATAATTGATTACGCTTCCACTACAAGTTTGGTGGCAACAACTGCTGTTGTACATGAAGGAAAAATTGTAAGGGAAGCACCCCTTACAGATTATAAAAGTCCTCGGCTGACAGTATCTATCAAGGGTCATGAATTTAAAGGAGTTATTGTGGATGGTGGTTCTGGCATTAACTTGATGCCTGAACATACAATGAAAAGAATTGGACTCCATCCTTCAAGGCCTGCAAATTTCACTGTCACTTTGGCAGATCAGAGCAAAGTAAGGCCCTTGGGAGTAATCCCAAAAGTTCCACTTGAAGTACAAGGTAATTTATTCATCCTGGATTTTGTGGTTTTAAGATTACCCCAGGTTGAAGGAGGATTTCCTCTCTTAATTGGACGACCATGGCTGAGGCACGCAAGTGTCATTCATGATTGGGGCAAGGATACTATGTGGGTACAAAAGAAAGGGCAGGAGCTGACACAGATTCATTTAGAAGAGGGCCCAGATAATCAAGGAAACACTAGCATGATGCAAGCAGTTGGCATTTGCATGGAAATAGAATTGGAGGATCAACCCCAAATAGATTTTGAGGAAGAAGAGGATATTCTAAATTGGCTCCAAGCAGGCAACTCTTCCTCTTGTTTTGGAATTTTTCTTAATAATTGTTGTACAATTGAAGGTTATGATGAAGATAAGGAAAAAGTCCAGGTTGATGGATTGGGAGAGCCCATTACAAACCACAGAAGGGGCAGGAAGACAACCCTCAAATGCATTTTTGAGGAGGATATGACTACTACAGAAAATGAAGTTAATAAAGATAAAGGCAAGGTAAAAGATTCTAGTGAAGAGTGTTCTTTTCCAATTCAAGAAATACCTGCAGGTTGGATGCAGGATAAGGAAGAACAGATTGAAATCCAAAACACCCCTGCTTATGAAGCAATGCAAGAAAAGCTAGAAGACAAAGACAAGGAAGGAGAGGAGAAGGAGGATACTCTGGTAGAGAGAAATCCTGTCCGAGAAATACAATTAGGCAATCAAGACAATGATCGGCCAGTTTTGGTGGCCACTTGGTTGTGGAGCCACCCAGGGCTCCTTGAAAAGGTAAAATCATTCTTGACCAAATATATAGATATTTTTGCTTGGCATTATAAAGACTTAGAAGGAGTGCCTGCAACTTATGGAGAGCACAGAATCCCTCTGGTTGATGGAGCAAAACCTATAAGAGGGAAGAGTTATAGACTTAACCCAAAATATGCTGAAGCTGTCTATGTGGAAATCCAGAAGATGGAGGATGCAGGAATCATCATTCCTGTAGAACACTCCGAGTGGCTCTCCCCTATGGTTATAGTACCAAAGAAGAATACTCATAAAATCAGAATTTGTGTTGATTTTAGAGCACTCAATAAGGTGACCATTCCAGATGGTTTCCCAATGCCTTTTGCAGAACAAGTCATTGAAGAAGTAGCTGGGCATGCCTTATATAGCTTTATGGATGGATTCAGTGGCTATAATCAAATATCAATACACCCAGAGGATCGAGAAAAGACTGCTTTTATCACACCTTGGGGAACATATGTGTATGTAAAAATGCCATTTGGGCTCAGAAATGCCCCAGCCACCTTTAACAGAACGGTCAATCTCATCTTTGGCCCCCTATTGCTGGAATCTCTTAGAATCTTCATGGATGACTTCTCTTCGTTTTCAGGATCTCACAAAGAAACTCCTCTAGATTGTTTGGACCACCATTTGAGGCAGCTGCATAATGTTTTCAAAAGATGCAGAGAAACTAAGTTAAAGCTCAATCCAAACAAATGTCATTTTCTTGTGACAGAAGGAACTCTCTTAGGACATGTGGTGTCAGCTAAAGGTATGGCCCCGGATCCTGACAAAATCATTTCTATCTTAAAGTTGCCTAAACCTAAATCCCCTAAAGAGATCCAGAGTTTTTTGGGGCATACTGGATACCATAGAAGGTTTATTAAAATGTATGCAGAGATAGCCAGACCTCTGGCTAGACTTACAGGTAAGGAAGTACCTTTTAAATGGGAAGAAGAGGAAGAAAAAGCATATCAAACATTGCGGTCCAGGTTAGTGTCTGCTCCTATTTTGATCACACCTGAATGGTCAAGAATCTTTCATATACATGTAGATGCCAGTGCCTATGCAGTGGGGGCAGTTTTGACACAACCTAGTGAAGAATTTAAGATGGACAGACCTATTCAGTATGCTAGTAGAATTTTGACTAAGGCTGAAAGGAATTACAGCACCACTGAACGGGAAGCCTTAGCAATGGTTTTTGCGGTCCAAAAATTTCGTCATTATTTGTTGGGAGTAAAATTCGTTATTATAACTGACCACCAACCTCTCAAGTACTTGCTCAACAAACCACAAGCCACTGGTAGAATATGGAGGTGGTTATTGTTATTCCAAGAGTTCGATTTTTCTGTGGTCCACAGACCAGGTAAAGAGAATGTTATGGCGGATCACCTTTCTAGAATCAACATGATGGAGCAAGTTAGTGGAATCAATGATGATTTTCCAGATGCTCATCTGTTTGCTGTCCAGGCCCAAGGTTGGTATTATGATATCAAGAATTTCATTAAAACAGGGATGTATCCAGAAAAGGCTAGTGCTGTGCAAAGGAAGAGATTGCTACTCAAGAGCAGACCATACACCTTCCTTGAAGATAAATTATATAGACAGGGAAAGGATGACAGACTTAGGAAGTGCTTGGAGAAAGAAGAAGTGAGGAAAGTCCTTCACTCTGCACATGAAGGACCAGGTGGTGGGCACCTTCCAGGGCATATTATGAGTCAGAGGATATTAGATGCTGGTCTATGGTGGCCTACACTATTTAAGGATGCAGATGAATGGGGAAAGGCATGTGACGTTTGCCAGAGGTGTGGACCTAAGCCCACAACGCAGAGACATAACCCCTTGATTGTCTCCACTTCCTGGCAACCATTTGAAAAGTGGGGGCTGGATTTTGTAGGGCCCATCTATCCTCCGACAATTCCAAAACGAGAGAAATATCTCTTGATAGCTACCGATTATGCGACCAAGTGGGCTGAAGCTATTGCTTCCCCCGACTGCACTGCCCAAACTGTTGCCGATTTCATTTATAGTAACATCATTTGCAGGTTTGGATGCCCATTTGAAATTTGTACAGATCAAGGTACACATTTTGTCAATAAGGTCCTGCAGGAAATTTTTAACAGGTATAGAATTCTACATAGGACTTCTTGTGCTTACTATCCAAGAGCCAATGGACAGGCTGAATCGACAAATAAAGTTTTGATCTCAATGTTAAGGAAGGAATGTATGTTACAACCCACTTCCTGGGGCATTGCTTATCACGGTACCCTATGGGCATACAGGTTAGCTTACAAAGAGGCCACAGGATATCCTCCATTTCAACTGGTTTATGGAATATTGCCCATTGAGCCCTTTGAATTTTTACATGGCTCACCTAAGATAGCATACATGCAGGGCAAAAAAGATTGTGATGTCTCTCAGAGAATAGGGGCACTACATAAAGTAGAGGAGATTCGTCTCCTAGCGACAAAACAATTGATCGAGACTCAGATGAAGAGGAAAGAGGCACATGATCGACACCTGTGGAACAACAACATTGAAGCAGGCATGTTGGTTCTTCTCCATAGACCTCACATTCATACACAACTGAGAGGAAAATGGCTTCCAAATTGGGAAGGACCTTATAGAGTCAAAACAATGCTAAACTTGGGAGCTGTGGAGTTAGAGACGCTGAAAGGAGAGGCCTTGCCACTGGTCAACATTTCAAGGTTGAAGGCCTATCATCAACACACTTAATGACGTATGGATCACCTGGAAGTGCCAAATATGTCCAGGTTGTACATAACTTTCTCATCATATTTTGCTCAGTTTTAGTAGTTTTCCTTATCAATTTCATCTTTGTTATTGGTGTTTTTAGAAGACCTAGAAGATATTTCAAAACCACGGCCAAGCAGGCTCTTTTTTGGAAATTTCTAGCAATTTTAGCATTTTTCTATCAATTTTTATCCCTTTCCGATGTCTTTTTATTGCCATATTTGAGGAATAGATGGAGGGTCTCTGTGGTTTGATGAAGGATTTTAGGCTCCACATGAAGAAAATTTCATCAGAATTTTTTCAGAATTTTTTAGAATTTTTTTGGCCAATTTTTGGCATTTTTTTCAGATTTTTCCTTGATTTTTCTCTAAATTGGGCTATTTAAAAAAAAAAAAAAAAAAAAAAAACCCCACCCCCCCCCCCCCGCCCCCCCCCCCCCCCCCCGCCCCCCCGCCCCCCCCCGTTCTGACAGCCCCCCCCCCCCGCCCCCCCGCCCCCCCGCCCGCGCCCCCGCCCGCCCGCCCGCCCCCCCGCCCGCCCGCCCCCCCGCCCGCCCGCCCGCCCGCCCGCCCGCCCGCCCGCCCCCCCGCCCCTCGCCCCCCGCCCGCCCGCCCGCCCCCCTCGCCCGCCAGCCCGCCCCCCCGCCCCCCCGCCCCCCCGCCCGCCCCCCCGCCCGCCCGCCCCCCCGCCCGCCCGCCCGCCCGCCCCCCCGCCGCCCCCCGTTCTGACAGCCCCCCCCGCCCCCCGTTCTGACAGCCCCCCCCCCCCCTTCCCCCCCCCTTCCCCCCCCCCCTCCCCCCCCCCCCCTCCCCCCTCCTCCCCCCCCCCTCCCTCCCCCCCCCCGCCCCCGTTCTGGCAGCCCCCCCCGCCCCCCGTTCTGACAGCCCCCCCCCCCCCTCCCCCCCCCCTCCCCCCCCCCTTCCCCCCCCTCCCCCCCCCCCCCTCCCTCCCCCCCCGCCCTCGTTCTGGCAGCCCCCCCCCCCTCCCCCCCCCCCCCCTTCCCCCCCCCCCCCCTCCCCCCCCCCCTCCCTCCCCCCCCGCCCCTCCCCCCCCCCCCCCTCCCCCCCCCCCTCCCTCCCCCCCCCGCCCCCGTTCTGGCAGCCCCCCCCCCCCCGTTCTGACAGCCCCCCCCCCCGTTCTGACAGCCCCCCCCCCCCCCCCCCCCCCCCCCCCCGCCCCCCCCCCGCCCGCCCCCCCGCCCCCCCCCGCCCCCCCCCCCCCCCCCGCCCCCCCCCCCCCCGCCCGCCCCCCCCCCCGCCCCCCCGCCCCCCGCCCCCCCCTTGCCCGCCCCCCCCCGCCCGCCCCCCCCCCCCCCCCCCCCCCCCCCCCCCCCCCCCCCCCCCCCCCCCCCCCCCCCCCCCCCCCCGCCCCCCCCCCCCCCCCCCCCCCCCCCCCCCCCCCCCCCCCCCCCCCCCCCCCCCCCCCCCCCCCCCCCCCCCCCCGCCCCCCCCCCCCCCCCCCCCCCCCCCCCCCCCCCCCCCCCCCCCCCCCCCCCCCCCCCCCCCCCCCCCCCCCCCCCCCCCCCCCCCCCCCCCCCCCCCCCCCCCCCCCCCCCCCCCCCCCCCCCCCCCCCCCCCCCCCCCCCCCCCCCCCCCCCCCCCCCCCCCCCCCTCCCCCCCCCCTCCCCCCCCCTTTCCCCCCCCCCTCCCCCCCCCCCCTCCTCCCCCCCGCCCTCGTTCTGGCAGCCCCCCCCCCTCCCCCCCCCC
The DNA here is from genome assembly GCA_020310875.1 of Ceratopteris richardii. NCBI lineage: Eukaryota > Viridiplantae > Streptophyta > Polypodiopsida > Polypodiales > Pteridaceae > Ceratopteris > Ceratopteris richardii. Next base: position 129,299,224 of record CM035415.1, read on the forward strand.
CCTCCCCCCCGCCCCCCGTTCTGACAGCCCCCCCCCCCCCCTCCCCCCCCTCCCCCCCCCCCTTTCCCCCCCCCTCCCCCCCCCCCCCTCCCTCCCCCCCCGCCCTCGTTCTGGCAGCCCCCCCCCCTCCCCCCCCCCCCCCCTCCCCCCCCCCCCCCCCTCCCCCCTCCCTCCCTCCCCCCCCGCCCCTCCCCCCCCCCCTCCCCCCCCCCTCCCTCCCCCCCCCGCCCCCGTTCTGGCAGCCCCCCCCCGCCCCCCGTTCTGACAGCCCCCCCCCCCCCCCCTCCCCCCCCCTCCCCCCCCCCCTTCCCCCCCCCCCTCCCCCCCCCCCCTCCCTCCCCCCCGCCCTCGTTCTGGCAGCCCCCCCCCCCTCCCCCCCCCCCCCCCTCCCCACCCCCCTCTCTGATGCTGGGTTTCTATGATGTTCTGGTGGACTTCGTTGCTGCTCTGAGGTCCTCTTCCAGTTTCTACTCCTACATTATTTGATGTCCTCTATGTTCCGCGTTTGGCTATCGCTCTCCGGGACGGAGAGCACATTAGGTGGTGGGCAACTGTTGAGCCCATAAAAGTCATGTTGGTCAAAGTCAACTGCAGTCAAAGTCAACAGGTCAAAGTCAACAGGTGCAAAGTCAAAGTGCATAAGTGCAGGTGTCAAAGCGCACAGGTAGTGCACAATGAATTGTCCACAAAGGGTAAATTGGAGAAAATAGGTTGCAGGTTGCAGAGGTACTTTCTATAATTTCCCTAAGGTTCAAAGTGTGTTTTAAAGTGTTTTGGAAGGTTCAGGTAAACCCCCCCTTATGTGCAAAAGTGAAGAATTAAAAGGAAATGTGAAGGCATGTGAAGCGGCAAAGTGTACGCACAGGTGAAAGTATGGCCCCCCATTAAAATTTTTGGTTTTAGACTAAAGTCACTACAGGACAAAACAGTGAGTAGTTGGCTGCCACTTGGGAGAGCAATCTTGGAACATCAAAGTGAGCACCAAGATTCACTTGCAGTTAGGAGCGTACGTGATCGACACACTCAAATCAAGGAAGAACCATTCTTGGACCAAGGTTAGAGTAAGCAAGAGAGCATAGGCTAAAGGGGAGCAAGAGAGGGAAGTGCAAGAGACACCAGAGTACGTCGCACAGAAGTGGAAGTGCAAGGTGCATAGAGAGTGACCAAGGATTTTGGTGCAGTGAAGTGCTAAGATATAGTTCCCCCAAGTATCTCAAGGTCTTTTGGCAGTGTACGCTTGCCGACAGCAGGTATTCATTCCTCCCCCTTTGTGGAAGCTTGGTGCAAGGTGTGCACAAGGAGAAGCTTGAAGCAGGTGGAGGTCTGTCGCAGAGGAGGTCGGCAGCAAGAGGACATTGGGATATTGGATATTTTGTAATTGGGCACTCTGTGGGATTGTGCACAGAGGTATTGGTGTATCTTGTATTTCAAACATTGTACTTTTCTTATTGTAATCAAACGGCAGAAACTTCCAAGGTGTATTTTCTCTTTGGGTCTTTTCATTTTCTCCTACAAACCCTCAAACTCCTTCTTGTCAAAGAATCCCCCAACAACAATGTTTTGAATCATTTGGGTAGGGATGCCACCATAGAAATGAGACATGTTCTTCTAGCTCTAGAACATGACCATGTTCTTCAAGTTTTAGAACATGACCATGTTCTTCCAGTATTAGAACATGCGGCTCGGAGGTTGCCTAGAGTATGTATATAGATCTATTTTAAAGGAAAAAAATATTTCTTCAAGGGGGCAAGAATGTAATAAAGTAATTTTATGATCTAGGGGTCTAGCTAGTTCAGATGGATCTGAAATCGGACATCTGTTCATTCGTGTGTATGACCAAAGATCTTGAGTTTAGACTTACTAGGAGGTCTTGTGCTCTTGTGAACAAGTGATCCACTTAGCTTAGTGGTTAAGTCTCAAGGATGTGAAGGAGGAGGTCATGGGTTCAATCCCCATGGGAGACATGGGGAGACTATTTTTCCCAAAGAGATCTAGAGTATTTTAGAAGCATCCACTTGAGTTAACTAGAGTTAACACGGAAACTTGGTGCACATGCAGTTACATGGCCGATACATGGATGGTTAGTATCCACCTGCGGAAGAAGGCAGTCTCTTGGAGAGAACTATATATAGAGACATTTGGTTGGGAGAGGAGTCCTCTCTATAGCACGTGGTGGTCGTAGTCCTCATTCTCTTGCAAATAGGGTAGCTCAATAGCTCTCAATAATGGTTCTATAGCCCCACAACTAAAACATCTCTTTTTATACTCCTCAAAGGAGTTTGAATTTTGAATTTCCCACACCTCAATGTGTTTTTACACTTTAGGGGTAATTTGAATTGATTCCTTCACCAAACAAATTGGGGCTTCTTCTAAATCCACCAGATTCCATCTTCTTTTAAATTTTATATTTATTTGAGGTCCTTATGTCAAAATGATAAGCATGTGTTGATATATAGTATTTCTCTTATGAGATGAAGAAGAGAGTATAGTCTTGAATATTTAGCCAAGAAATCAGGTTTGATGAATGTACCAATAGCTTCCACTCAAGACTAAGATGATTGAGTCTTCAGCCTTTCATAATTTCCTACAAACCAATCATTGATTTGAACCTATTCAATTTGCTTCCATCCAATGCCTTTGTAATCATATCTGCACATTATTGATGTGTAGATACATATGAAAGTTGTATCTCCTTACTCATGATCTTTTCTCTTACATAATGGTAGTGAACTTCAATATGCTTGGTCCTAGGATGATAGATTTGGTTAGCAGCAAGATATAGCTAGCTAATGTTGTCTCCAAATATGTGTGGAGTAGAAGTATTCAGCCCAAAATGAGAGTATAGGGTCTTGATCCACATAGCTTCTTGAGTAGCATTTACAAGTCCTTTGTATTCAACTTCAGTTGATGAGAGAGCAACTTTAGGTTGCTTCTTGGATGACCAAGAAATCAATTTGGTACCCACAAAAGTGAGATAGCTTGATGTGAGGTATAAGGGTAATATAACCCTTCCTTAATTGTTCTCTTCAAATACTTCAAGATTCTTTTGGATGCATCCATGTGAAACATCCTTGGTGTGTGCATAAATTGACTTAGCATACTAACTCCATAGCATATATCCACTCTAGTTACACTTGTTGAAATGAAAAAGCACTACTATTGCTATTGTTCCGGCTGCTTGATATGAGATTTTTCCACTATTTAAATATCTAGTTTGACGCTCCCTCTTTGGGTAGCAATACTTTGGGAAACTCTAGAAGTGATGAAGAGGAACATTGCATGACAACTCTCGAGTGCGATCTATTAGTTCCTATTGTAGAGTGCATGTCTCTCTTCATTTGGAACTTCAGGAAATATTGAGAATTACCTCTCTCATTCCATATCTATGATCGATGATAGCATGAGGAATCTTGCTATAAAATGGATTGTGAAAGGGTAACTGCTTTCAATTCTCAAACTCTAGCTTCATCACTTTACAAGCGCAACTGCAACAATATCACTAAAGGAGGGCTCTATAGAGTATAACAAACTGGTTGGAGCAAGTCTATGGCAAGCCTAAGTATTTTCTTGAGCCTCACAAGCTCAAAGGACAAGCTTTTAAGTGAAGACAATGTATGAAAATTGAAGATATCACTTGTGAACTATCTCTTGTAATACATTGAACGTTTACTTGATGTAAAAGTGAGGAATCAAAAGTGGTTGAATCCACTTGATGATTAGCCAAAGAAAACTCCACATACTCGTAATTGAGTTAGTTAGAATCTATCACTAGACATAAGGGAAAGTCATTTAGGTGAGCCTCTATTCAAATTCAAAATTTGGCTCCAACTCTCAATATATATGCATATACTTTTTAGTCGCGAGATGAGAGCCTCAATCTTCAGAGCTTATTGCAAGATCAATGTGTGATTGCAAGGCACACATATGTACCAGTAAGTCATTCTACTATTCACTCAATATAGAATTCATTTCATGATCATTTATTGCCATATTGTCAACTCTATTTGTATGTACTGCTCTTTGTCACAATCTCTTAGTTTTTAGTCTCCTTGCAGAGCAGATTTCTCTGATCATGGTTCATCTTTTTCAGAGCTTTAACTTGATATTGGTAGATTCCTAAGTATACTATCATATTTGAGAGTTTCATCTCAACTGGATCTGTGTGTTGTGAGCAATGAACATCTAGGCTTGATTGTGTATAGATGTCTACTATTCCTAAGAAGTCCGGTTGAGATAGGTGAATTGCTAATTTTATTTTTCATCATATGGTTCAAACTTTTCAAAGAAGTATTGAGTAAAACACTGAGAGCCACAATTCAAAAATAAAAGGTTTTACCTAGTTTACTTTTAGTCAAACTTATCTGTTTTGATTAAACTTTTTGCAAGTGATCTTACAAGATACATAGGGTCTCAAATATACTCATTGACAAGCTAAAAGGGCCCACAACACATCTCTAGAGGTGATTGGGCTAGTGTAGTGCAAGGATTTTGCAGCACCACTTCATCTTCAAGAACATATCAGTCCATCTCTTCACAGTGGTATCAAAGCAAGTATGGCAGATGGATTCGCTTCATCAATTGACAAATTGGATAGAGGTAATTAATCTGCTTGGTCATTAAGGATGGAAGCTTATCTCCAAGTTATGAATCTATATGGTTATGTTGCTTGAGATGAATTCATGCCTACATTTAGGAACAAAAGTCAACCAACACATGAAGAGCAGGAGAGACTAAGTACATGGTATTCCAAAGATGCATTAGTAAGGTCTTATCTTCTCAACTCTATCTCTGATTTTTTGTTACCTCATGTCAAAAGTTGTAAAACATCTCACGAAGTGTGGAATGCACTTGATGCCTTCTTCTCTTCAAGTACTAAGGCTAGAAAGCATCAACTACGGCCGGACTTCACAAGCCTCAAAAAAGCTCCCAAGCAGAATGTGAATGAATTTGTCACAAAAATCAAAGACATAGCTAATCAGTTAGGAAGTATTGGAGAAGTAATAGATGAGTAGATTATAAAACAAGTCATCAATGGTATAAAGGCAGATGACAAGTGGGAAGATTTCACCATAGCAATGGATTTGTACATGGATATGCATGTACCAGACTTCAACACTCTAATTGGACAATTACTCACTCAAGAGGCCAAACTCATGAAGAATGGAGAAGCCTCCAAAGGTAATCAATCTTCAGCTTTATACAATGATAAAAGCAAGAGTAAAGATAATAAAGGGAAGGCAAAGAAAGTAGATGATGAAGCAGGTATGCTTCAAGTTAAGTATGCAGGAAGAGGAATACATGGCAGAGGTAGAGGAAGAGGAGGTAGCCAAGGCAGGGGAGATGTCAAGTCCCTAATCCTTGTTCTATTTCTAGACTAACCAATCATACAACTGAAACTGTTTTAGAAATTCCAAGAATCAAAGAGGCAGAGATACAATAGAGGAGGATATGGCTACTCAAGAGGAAGATTCAACAATGGCTATCATAACAAACTACAACCACTCAACCTATCAAGGAAGCTACAAAGGAAGAAGAGATTTCAACAATTACACAGAGGACTCAAACCAAGAAGACCCATTACTAATCATGAACATGGCAATGACACAAGTTAAATCTGATGAGCATGTTTTCTACATAGATTCAGGTTGTTCCAATCATGTGGCAGGAAATGTAGCCCTCCTATCAGATTTAGAAGATCCAAGGAACAAGCATGAGGTACAAACAAGAGACAATACAAGAAACCTTGTGGACAAAATAGGAAATGTCAAAGCCCCTGATGGAAACATCAACCTACTGAGTAAGGTACTCTATGTCCCTACCATTACAAAGAACTTGATAATTGTTGGGCAGATAGTAGAGAAAGGGTTACAAGTCAAGTTCACAAGAGGAGGAGCATATGTTGAGGATCCAAGACAAGGATTCAAAATAATTGCAAAGGAAAAAAAAAGGGTAGATTATTCACATTTGAGTTGCAAGACACAAGGAACATAACTCTTTTCATTTATGGTAATCAAACACTCAAAGAATTGGAGGTATGGCACAAGCGGTTAGCACATATTGGCGAACAATCATTAAAGAAAATATGTAGAGGCCAATGTGTACTTGGACTCCCTAATTTGTCAAAACAACATATGATTTATAAATGCAATACATGCCAATTCGGAGAGTCTCTCAAGTTACCCTTCATGAAGAAAGCCTATATGCATGGAGACCTCTTGGAATTGGTCCACATAGATGTATGGGAGATGCATACAGCATAACCACCTTGTTTTGAGAATCAAGTGTATCCTAATTATGTATGTAAACTTACCAAAGCATTGTATGGCCTCAAGCAAGATCCAAGGGCTTCAAAATACAGAAGTTTCATTCTTGCAGGACAAAGGCTTTCAACAAGCAAGGTAGATCCATCACCCTTTATTAAAAAGAGTATTTCTAAGGTCATCTAGTTATGTGCATATGTAGATGATATTATACTTACAAGAAATGATACAAATGGCATGAGGAGAATCAAAGAATAGATGAGAGAAGAATTCAAGATAAGTGATTTGGGTTGACTTACCTATTTTCTAGGATTGGATGTTTTCTACAAAGATCATGGTTTGTTTCTCACTCAAAGAAAGTACATTAAGGACATATTGGAAAAATTCAAGATGCAAGATTGTAAGATTGCAGGTACTCCAATGGAGTTTAATCACAAATTGAGCTCAAATAAAGAAGAGCTCATAGAGGATGTCACATCATATCAAAGTCTAGTGGGTAGTTTAAACTATGCCACATTGAGAAGGGTAGATATATGTTACAGTGTGAGTGTGCTAAGTCAATTTATTTACACACTAAGGAAACCACACATGGATGTTGCCAAAAGGATACTCAAGTATCTCAAAGCGACCATAAATGAAGGAATTTATATTACCCTTATGTATCTGATCTAGGATTAAAGTTATTCTTTGATGTAGATTGGGATGGCTCCAAGGATATTCGTAGATTACACTTCAGGATATCTCAGGTTCAAAGCTTATCTCATGGTCATCCAAGAAACAACCTACAGTTGCTCTCTCTTCCATAGAGGCTGAATACAAAAGTCTGCAATAGCTACTCAAGAAGCTATGTGGATGAAGACACTATTCACAGATTTTGGATTGGAATTTGGGACTCCAACTATTCTTGGTAACAACATGAGTTCTATTCACTTAGCTGCTAATCCAAATTTTCATGCAAGGACTAAACATATTGAAGTTCATTATGACTATGTAAGAGAGAAGGTTCTGAGAAAGGAGATTCAAATAACATATGTGCCCACTCATCAACAATGTGCAGATACTCTAATTAAAGCACTTGATGGTACAAAGCTTTGCAAATTCAAGGCTATGATTGGGTTGCAGGTAATTCTTGAAGATTGAAGACCTCAAGCATATGTGGCTTGAGAGGAAGCTGTTGGAGCAAGTCTATGACAAGCCTAAGTATCGGCTTGAGTCTCACAAGCTCAAAGGAGACGTATTTAAGTGAAGACAATGTATGATGATTGAAGAGATCACTTGTGAACTATCTCTTGTAATTCATTGAACATTTACTTGATGTAAAATCCAGGAATCAAAAGTGGTTGAATCCACTTGATAATTTGGCAAAGAAAAATCCATGTAATTGTAATTAAGTTAATTAGAATCTATCACTAGAAATAAGGGAAAGTGATTTAGGTGAGCCTCTATTCAAATTCAAAATTTGGCTCCAACTCTCAATATATATGCATATACTTTTTAGTTGTGAGATGAGAGCCTCAATCTTCAGAGCTTATTGCAAGATTAATGTGTAATCGCAAGGCAAACATTTGTACCAGTAAGTCATTGTACTATTCACTCAATATAGAATTGATTTCATGAACATTTATTGCCATATTGTCAAGTCTATTTGTATGTACTGCACTCTATCACAATCTCTCAGTTTTCAATCAGCTTGTAGAGGAGATTTCTTTTCATTGCAATTGGATGTGTGTGTTGTGAGAAATGAACATTTAAGCTTGACTATGTATAGATGTCTACTACTTCGTAAAAAGTTGGGTTGACATAGGTGAATTGCTAGATTCATTTCTCATCATATGGTTCCTAATTTTCAGTGAAATAACTTGTAATAGACTTCTTTGCTTGCTTATTAGACTCCTCTAAAAGATCTCTAGTCAATTTTTACGAGAGAAGGAGTATGGAATAAAACACTGAGAGTCACAATTCAAAAATAAAAGGTTTTACCTAGTTCACTTTTACTCAAACTTGTCTGTTTTGATTCAACTTTTTGCAAGTGATCTTCCAAGGTACATATGGTCTCAAATATACTCATTGACAAGCTAAAAGGGCCCACAACTCATCTCTAGAGTTTATTTGGTTGGTATAGTGTATGGATGTTGCAGCATCACTTCATCTTCAAAAACATATCAATCCATCTCTTCACAAACCTTTCTTGATGATTCTTATATCTCATGATCTACAGAGGCATCCTTGCCTTCGTTATGCAAGTGCTAAAAAAGAAGCATACATATGAAGATAATCTTTGATTTGCTGAAGGAGACAAAAACTATAGCATGCACAATATGAACATTATTGACGAAATGATGTGCATCAATATGACTAAACATCTAAACGAACTAACCATGCGATTTGCAACAAAGAAAAATATCAATGATAAAAAATCGAAAATTGAAACTAGTGCTTAGGAGAACTTTTTTTTATGTATATGACATATGGGATGAAGTGTTTCGATGGCGATGCACCATAGTGCGCTCTCCTTCACGAGCGCTCCATGAAGATATGCTCGGAGTAGAAAACCGAGCTCTTGAGGCCGCACACAATACTCCGCACAAAGGCTGTAGAATACACAAAAAACACAGTACACAGAGAGCACGAAGACAGACAACTTAGGTCTTACAAATGCGATCGAACTTACAGTCTGTGACTGACCAGACCACTATATTTTTTATTAAAGAACATATACAAAGAAGTGTCCGCTGGCCATTTGGCCTTTCACATGGATACTAATGGTAACAATCTCCCACTAAAGGTCAATATGGCCAGAGTAACTATGGGAGAAAAAATAAAGAATGATAAAGAATACCTGAGTGTAAGTATACAAACTATACCTCCCACTTGATGGGCATGTGTTGCCGTATTGTGCATGACTCCTCTGTTGCTTTGTATGGTGTTGGCATACAAAGCAACAGAGGAGTCATGCACAATACGGCAACAGCATGTTACACAGTATACAAGTGAATGCGTAAGATCAAGAATCAAGTAACCCCCATCAAGTGACAACAGTGTCGAAAGCTATCATGTGGTAGAGCTTTAGTTAGAGCATTTGTAGCATTATCTCGAGTGTGAACCTTCTCAAGAATAATGCTCTCAGTGGCTTAGAAATCTCTAATGAAGTGATACCTCACCTCAATGTGCTTGGTCTTTGCATGATAGACCGGATTCTTAGCCAAAGCAATTGCACTCTGACTATCACTGAGCAAGTGAGGTACATGCTGAGGTAAACCCATATCACAGGCAAGAGGAAAAAGCCACAATGCTTCCTTACATGCCTCACTTGCTGCAACATACTCTCCTTCTGTGGTGGAAACAACTGTATATTCTTGAAGATGAGATGTCCAAGAGATAGCACCTCCAGCAAAATGAAAAATGTACCCTGATGTAGACTTACGATTGTCTACACAACCAGCATAGTCAGAATCTATGTAACCAATAATGGATGCTTTCCCTCTACATAAGCATAGACACTTGTCCTTAGTGCCACTCAGATATCTCAAAATCATTTTAACCGCTTCCCAATGTTTCTTGCCAAGATTAGACATATATCTGCTCACAATTCCCACTACAAATGCAATGTCTGGTCTCGTAGCTACCATAGCATACATGAGACTACCAACAGTAGACTGATAGGGAATTTTGGTCATGAATTCCTTTTCCTCATATGATTTGGGGCATTCATCCTTGCTCAATTTCACATATGTGGGTAAAGGGGTACTCAATGCCTTTCCACCCTGCATATTGAATCGGTGAAGTACTTTGGATATGTACTCACTTTGAGACAAGTGTATGCATCTTTTACTCCTATCACGAGTAATGCGCATGTCAAGAATATGTTTGGCATCCCCCAAATACTTTATATCAAATGTCTCACTCAAATTCTTTTTGAGAATTGACAAATCATAAGAGGACTTCCCAGCAATCAACATATCATCGACATAAAGTATCAAGCATATCAAGTTTCCATCAGAACATCTCTTTGTGTAGAGACAATGATCCTCATTGCTCTGAGAATAGCCTTGGGACTTCATAAAAGCATCAAACTTTTGGTACCATTGTCTAGGGGACTGTTTAAGTCCATACAAGCTCTTCTTGAGCTTACAAACTAGACTTTCCTTGCCAAGAACTAATCTCCATGCAAGAAAGTTGTTTTCACATCCATTTGGACTAGCTCTAAGTCCTCCATTGCAACGAATCCAAGCAACATGCACAAAGTAGTCATCTTGACCACTAGAGAGAAGATTTCCTCAAAATCAACACCATATTGTTGCTTAAAACCCTTTGCAACAAGTCGTGCTTTATATTTGGGAGAAGCACTATCTGATGTGAATTTCAGCTTATATACCCATTTACATGGTAAAGCTTTCCTGCCCTTTGGCAAAGGTACTAAGTCCCAAGAACCATTCTTGTGAATAGAATCCAACTCACTCTTCATGGCATGCTCCCACTTGACATGATCCTCTGTCTGCATAGCCTCTTTGTAGCAAGAAGGCTCACCGGCATCTGTTAGCATAACAAAATCTAAACCTAGAACATATCTATCAGGTGGATATGAGACACGTGCAGAAGGTCTCAATGGTTGCTGAAGAGGAACATGTGGAGACTGATCTGAATGGACATTCTCTTGAACATCCCTATGTGCAACATTTTTATGCATGCTAACCGGAGGACCAATATCCTCAAACACCACTCTTCTCACTTCAACCTCCTTAATGGGCTGTTTATGCATCTTAGACTCATTCAAAATGACATCACTACTTCTGATCACTGACCATGTTTCATGATCCCATAAGCGATATCCAAATTGTCCTTCTCGACCATATCCAAGAAAAATGCATTTCTTTGACTTATGGTCTAACTTTTGTCAAAGATTCTTGGGTATATGAACATATGCTTCACACCAAAAAACTCGAAGATGATCAGAATATGGTGGTTTCCCTGCATAACTCTTGTGCCACTTTCAGACCTTTGGTAGTACGAGGTGAAAGGTTCATCACATGAATTGTAGTCAATACTGCTTCTGCCGAAAAACCTTGTGAGAGGTTTGCATGATGCAACATAGAGACTACTCTATCTTGAATAGTTCTATTCATCCTCTCAGCTACACCATTCTGTACTGGGGTATAAGGAGCTGTAAACTCTCTACGAATCCCTCTAGACTGACAAAAAAGGCTGAATTCATGTGAGGTATACTCACCCCCATTATCTCAACGTAAAGCCTTAAGCTTAGTTCGTTTTTCAGTCTCAACTGAAGCATGCCATTTTCCAAAAGTAGGGAATACATCATCCTTTGATTTGATAGGATATACCCAAACTTTTCTAGTAGCGTAATCTATGAAAGTGACAAAGTAAAGAGAACCACCTAAGGACCTAGTGGGCATAGTGTTGAAAGTTTTTCAAGCTCAAGAGTGTGGGAACATGCCCCAAATTGAACCTTCCACATCATCCACAATCAAAGGAGGCTGATTTCCACGAGTTGGAGGCATCCAATTATGCCCATAATGGAAAGAAGTTGATTAGAGAAGATTTAGCTCACCTCTTGATGTGATTGGACCTCACTTTTGACATGTATATGCTTTTGATTGTTTAAAGAGGTTAGTATGTGGTCTTTAAAACCTCTAATGAGTTGTATTATGACTTAGAGTCATGGAAATATGTGCCCAAGCTGCCCCCGTGCTTAAGCACACCCCCTACTAGTTGTTCTCTGCATATTTTGCAGAGATTTCACTTTTTCATAGTCCCCTATCTTGTAATTGTTGTTTCTCCTTCATCCAGAATCCATTTGCAATGATTTTTGTCTTGCTGGAAAGCTTATAAGTTTTACTTTGTCTGGTACAATTCTCTGGTTCAGTGCCTGAACATGTGCAGAGAAATGTCTAGAACATTGTCTATCTAGTTAGCTCATACTCTGTGAAGAGATCAAGTTATCTGTTTTGTTGCAGCTGGTTGAGGCATCATCCAGTGTCCAAATGGAGTGATTTTACTCTCATTTGAAAGATCTTAAAGTCTAGTTTAAGCCTGCAAAATTTCATTATCCGTCTTTGCATATACTCAGAGAACATTAGAAAATACAGAGCCTATGTCTGAAAAATTTCAGGATCCTAAGAGCGTTCATTTGCTTTTGTTGTGCACATAGGAGTGTTTATCCTCCAACAGTGGTATCAGAGCTATAAATGGAGTATCAAAGAGAGAAGAAGGAGCTACTGAAGTGAAGTAAAGACTTCATCAAAGTTTGAAGGAAGGAAGCAAAGAACGGGCACGTGAACAACAAGGGGAAGCAAATACATCATTAAATCAAAGACGAAGCTTCATCAAGAGGAGTAGCTCTATTTTTTGAGGTAAAAGCCATCCTTTTCAACTTCATTGCATCAAGGGGGAGGTTAAAAAAAGATAGGAGGCACCATGGCTGATCTCAATGCTCAGATTGAGAAGCTCAGAAAAGGAAACTACCAATCGTGGTGATTTAGAATAAGCAATTTTTTGATGGGGAAAGGTTTGTGGGGACTTGTGAGTGGTGGAGCCAAAACCCTACACAGATGAGGTAAATCCAACCAATGACCAGAGAAGAGTAGTAAGAGAGTGGGATGAAAGGGACAAAAGGGTCATTTTCATTTTATCTCAGCATATTAGCAACTCTATGGTAGGGCATATTCAAGATTTGGATACATCGAAGAAGGTGTGGGAGTGCTTGGAGAGATTGTACTCAACCTCCACAAAAGCTAGAAAAATTCAGCTCAAGAATGAGCTAAATAATCTTAGGAAAAGCCCCTCTCAATCTGCTAATGATTACATATTAAAGGTTAAAGAGCTTGCAGATGCACTAGGGTCAATCAGTTGTGCTCTAGATGATGACGATCTTGTCGTCCACAGCCTAAATGGACTTAGGGATGATGAAAAATGGAGGGCTTTCACAACTGCAGTGTATGTAAGGGACTCTCTTCCTGATTTTGATCAACTAATCACTCTCATGGTGACAGAGGAGATGAACCTTGGTGGTCATAATGCCAAGGATAGCCAAGGGCAATTGTTGTATGCAGGTAGATGAAGAGGAAGACACAACCGAGGTGCTACAAGAGGAAGAGGAAGATATCAAAGCAACCAAGGAGGTCAAGGACAACAAGAAAATGCAGGTCAAAGAGGTGGAAGAGCCACAAATAGAGGGAGAGGTGCAAGATTTGCTGGAAGAGGACAAGCCACTTCAAATGGATGCTTTGTATGCGGTAAGCCCGATCATTTTGCAAATGAATGCTATCATAGAGCTCAAAGACAAGGGAATCAAAGCAACAACAACAATTATAGAGGGCAAGGTAATTATGCAAACACATCATCCAGCCAAGGGAATGATTATTTACTTGCCATGAGGTATGGTGAAGATACAACTCAAGCTAGTGAAGATGCATGGTATGTAGACAGTGGATGTAGCAATCATATGTCATGTCGAAAGGATTTGTTTAGTAATTTGCAGGTCCCAAAGCATCAAGGGCATGTGGAAACAGGTGATAACTCAGAGCATATCATTCAACATGTGGGAGATATCAGTTTGGAAGGAAATCAAAGAGCAAAGTGCTTATCAGAGGTATTACATGTCCCTACTATTACCAAAAACTTGATTTCGGTAGGCCAAATGGTAGAAAAAGGCTATCAAGCTAGGTTCAATGAAAGAGGATGTTTTTTTGAGGATCCAAGGGCAGGTTTCAAGCTCATAGAAAAAGGAAAAAAGCAAGGGAGAATGTTCACAATGGACATAAATCAGCCACACCATTCAATGTATGTTACATATGGAGACATGAGGATAGCAGATTTGGATCTATGGCATAAACGAATAGGTCACATCAACCTACAAAAGCTCAAGGACATGCAAAGGAGGAGCTTGGTAAGAGGTCTACCAAATTTTACATCTAAAATGTTGCATGAAATTTGTGTAGCTTGCCAACAAGGAAAACAATCAAGGCTGCCCTTCAAAAAGAGTACCTATGTAAGTGCAAATGTTTTAGACCTCATTCACACGGATGTTTGGGGCCCAACAAGAGAAGCATCCCTGGCTGGAAATAGGTATTTTGTAACCTTCATGGATGACTTTTCAAGGAAAGTGTGGTTGTATTGCATTAGAAACAAATCAGATGTGTTCCACTACTTCAAGAAATTCAAAGCACAGGTGGAGAAGGAATCTGGCAAGTTTATCAAAACTTTGAGATCCGATGGAGGGGGAGAGTATTTCTCCCATGAATTTTCTGAATTTTTGCAGGTCAATGGCATCAAAAGACAATTTACATGCAGGTACACCCCTCAACAAAATGGGGTAGCAGAGAGAAAGAACAGACACATAGTAGAGGTAGCAAGGTGTATGCTCAACGAAATGAATATGCCGCATTGTTATTGGGGAGAGACTACATATACAGCCACATACATCATGAATAGATGTCCAACATCAGGTATACATCATCTAACCCCTGAGGAAGCATGGAGTGGAAGAAAACCTTGCATTTCACATCTTAGAGTCTTTGGTTGTATATGCTATGTACATGTACCTCAAGAGTTGAGGTCAAAGTTAGATGTCAAATATGAAAGATGTATTTTTTTGGGATATTCTATGGAGCAAAAGGGGTATAAATGCTATAATCCCATCACCAAGGAGCTGAAGGTAAGTAGGGATGTTGTCTTTGATGAGTTGAAGCCTTGGTATGCATGCACGAGTCCATTGCAGGTTGAAGACATAGGTGAGACAGATTCGAAGAATGATGATAGAGTTCAAGAAAGCATGGATTTAAGTGGTCCAAGCAACTCATGCAACACAAGGGCACCCTCACCATGGAGTGGAAGGCTTATGGAAAGAGAGACCAGCTCTGAAGAAAGCAAAGTCAAAGGCAAAGAGAAGATTTCAATTGAAGAAGGAAGCTATGTGGACGAGAGCATGTTGGAAGATGAAGAGATAGAAGAAATTCAAACTCCAGGAGTGGAAAAACAAAGAAAGAAGATGGCAACCACACCTAAAGGAAGTGAAAGAAGGTCTTCATGAGTACGATATCCAGTACAAAGGTTAACATATGATAATTTCATTGCAAAGCATTATGCATACATAACTCAGGTAATCAGGGACAAAGAACCAACTAGTTATGAAGAAGCTAAGGATTGCAAGGAATGGCAAGAGGCAATGAAGGAAGAGCTCAAAGCACTTGATGAGAACCATAATTGGAGCTTGGTACCAGCTCAAGAAGGCATGAAGATGATAGGTAAAAAGTGGGTTTACAAAATTAAAAGAAAATCGGATGGTTCCATTGCTAGGTACAAAGCAAGTGGCCACATCAAGGAAATGGAGCTTATATCAGTTGGATGTGAAGAATGCCTTCCTCAATGCAGAGCTTGAAGAAGTAGTCTACATGAGCCAACCTCAAGGATTGGCTAGTATGAGGTACCCAAATCATGTTTGCAAGCTAAGGAAAGCATTATATGCACTAAAGCAAGCCCCAAGGGCCTGGAATCAGAGGTTAGTGGATTATTTATCAAGTTGTGGATACAAAGAAAGTGTTGCAGATCCATCACTTTACATGAAGAAGCAAGGAGACAAGATGGTATACATATGCATCTATGTGGACGATTTGATCATCACAGGAAGTGATATTGCAGGTATTAAAGATATCAAATCAAAGCTAGGAAAGGAGTTCAAGATATCTGATCTTGGAACACTAAAGTACTTCTGGAGAATAGAGGTAATCTATGCACACAATGGCATCTTCTTGATTCAAAGAAAATACTTGTTGGATGTGCTATACAGGTTTGGTATGAGTGGTTGTAAGCCACTTTCTAAATTTTCAAACAGCTTGCTTAGGTTGCTTTCTTAGTGTTGTGAATTCAATCCACAACTGATTTTTCCTAGCCCTTGTATTGGAGGAAAAATATGATGACAAGGTTTCCCAAGCCTCTTGTGAAGTCTTACAATTTTTGATATGAGGTAAAAGAAAGTCAGATATACAGTTGAGTAAATAAGACCTTGCCAATGCATCCCTTGCACACCATGTGTTGAGTTTTTCTTGTTCCTCCTTGGTTGGCAAACCTCTTGCTTTGAATGAGGGCAATTCCTCATCTCCTGAGATGTATCCATAGAGACTCCTTCCTTGCAAGTAGGTCTTCATCCCTAGAGACCAAGCTTGATAGTTGTTCCTGAACAATTTATCAATAAATGAAGGAAAACCATATCCCATTTTACCTTATTTGCTCTGATACCACTGTTAGGAAAGATGGATGGATGATCCAAGAGATTGAGTAGGTACTGCTAAAACCTGCTTTGTACTAGCCCTCTTTAGCTTCAGCCTTGATTAGTAGACTCCCTTAGCTTTCCAATGACACCAAGAAATGGCCTATGTCCTTTGGAAATGAAGTGTGTAATGATTGAATCAAAACAAATAACTCTGGAAGTCACAAGGTCAATAAAACCTTCTATTTTGGTGTTGACACCTACTCAATGTTTTGCTCAGTGTGACTTGTTGGAGATAGACGTCTGCGGAAGCACGCGAACAGCACAAGGAAGAAGAAGAAGCTTGGAGCACAACACACAAGACTGAATGTATTACTAGAGAATGTACAAAGATAAGTAGCCCATTAGGGCAATAGGCGTATATACAAGCCGAGGGAAAAAAACCTCCTAAAGAGGGAAAAAAGTGCCCCGGCGGTCCTAGAGTGTTCACACACATCACTACCTAAATATATCAACAAATCCCCCCTGGGAGTGATGCGGTGAACAAGGAGCTGGCACTCATGTATAAGGAAGTGCCAAGCTATGTGGAAATCACTCCACAAAAGGAAGTAAGCCCAAAGCTTTGCAGAAAGCTTCAAACTTCTCCCTAGGCAGAGCCTTCGTGAAAAGGTCTGCAATGTTCTCCTGCGTGGGCACATATGCCAAGCTGATCTCCCCAGCAGAGAACCTTTCCCTGACGTAGTGATAATGCACCTCAATGTGGTTAGTGCGAGCATGGAACACAGGGTTCCTTGCAACTGCCAATGCGCTTTGACTGTCAGTCAAGATGGTGGTGGCAAAAGACTGGCCAACACCCAAATCAGCCATAAGGCGTCTGAGCCACACACACTCAACAGTCGCTGTGAAAGCTACCCTATACTCAGCCTCACAACTGGAAGTGGCCACAGTAGGCTGCTTCTTGCTCAACCAAGATATACATGAGCTACCAAGCATGAAGCAAAAACCACTGGTGGACACACGAGTGTCATAGCAACCAGCCCAATCTGAGTCAGAAAAAGCATGCAAATCTGGCGGTAGTGATCCCCCTTTGGGATAAAACAACCCAAGTAGCCGAGTACCACTCAATTAGCAAAAGATGTGCTTAACCGCTTTCCAATGCGTGACTCCTGGGCAATGCATAAACCTGCTCATCTGTGAGATAGCAAACTGAATACCTCACCGAGTAATGCATAAGTAAATCAAGCATCCAACAGCCTGCTGATAGAGAACAACATCAAATGCATCTCCAGCATCATGAAGACTCAATCGTAAACCTGTCTCCATAGGAGTGGCAATAGGCTTATAGTCTTCAAGTCCAAAACGCTGCAATAATGTGTCAATATATTTCATTTGACACAAAGCCATTCCACCATCAACATGCATAAACTGAATGCCCAAATAGTGATGCAAATGACCCAAATCAGACATCTCAAATGAGGCATGCAAATCAGCCTTAAAATCAGCAATATGTGTCTCAATAGGACCAGTGAGCAGCATGTCATCAACATAGACAACAATGATCACAAGCACATCATTAGCACGCTTAACATATAGGGTGCTTTCAGTTGGACTATTCTCAAAACCATGTGCAATCAGATAGGCATGTATCTTCTCATACCAAGCACATGGTGCTTGCTTTAAACCATATAATGCCTTTTTTAACCTGCAAACCTGGTTTTCATGCCCTTTCTGCACAAAGCCACGGGGCTGAAAAACATACACTTCTTCATGCAAGTCACCATTCAGAAATGCTGTTTTAATGTCGAACTAATGTACATTCCAACCATGATGGGCTGCAAGTGCACAAATGCTACGAACAGTAGTCATACGGCATGTAGGTGCAAAGGTCTCATCAAAATCAATGCCTCTTTCCTGTGCATAACCCTTTGCAACAAGCCTAGCCTTATACCTGTCAACTGGACCATCAGGTTTACGCTTCAGCTTGTATACCCACTTAGTGCCAATGGCCTTCTTGCCAGGAGGCAAGTCACATAAAGAACATGTACCATTCTTCATTATAGCATCATATTCAGATTGCATAGCAGCCATCCAATTTTCTGAATTTTGTGCTTCATCAAAAGAAACAGGCTCATTCTCATCACAGAGACTAGATGCAGCCATAGCATAGCAATCTGATGCAAAGGAGGCACTATGAGAGCCTGAACGAGTACGATATGACAAAGGTGCATCTAATTTGCTTTCACGCAAAGTCTGCATCAGCCATTTTGGCATAGTTTTTGCCTGCTCAATATGAGCTCTCTCATCAACAAGTGCATCATGTAAATCTGCATCAGAAATGGAATGATCTGCATCATCATATGAAACCTGCAAAGGCTGAGAAGTTGCCTCATTAGGACCAACACTAGCCTATCCACCTGTAAAAAGAGGCATCAAAGTATCATACATGTCTTTGGAGCTAACAGATGTCTCCTTAGTACATGAAAGCAATGGCTGAATAGCATCTTCCACAAAGACAACATCACGGCTAACCAAAATGCTTTGAAGACATATATTCCCCCCCTCGATCAGAACGGAGCGTGCCCATTTTACATGCTGACAGATTTTCAGCGAAAACCAAAAACTGTTTGAAGCACATGAACACTTCGGACTTTGCTTTGAGTGGATATACCCATGCATGCCTTGAAAAATCATCAATGAAAGGCACGAAGTAAAGGTAATTTCCAAAAGAGGATGTCTGCATAGGACCACAGACATCAATATGTACAAGCTGCAATTTCTGCGTAGCCCGAACTGAACCATCTTTTGGAAAGGAAGAACACTGCATTTTGCCCAAAATACAGCCTTCATAAACATGTTTTCCAGGTGCCTCAAGTTTGGGCAAAGAGGACACCATTTCAGATTTCTGCAGGCGTAACAAACTAGCAAAATTCAGATGACCAAAGCGTGCATGCCAAAGCTTTGCATCTGACATAGCCTGAGAATCATGAACTGCACATGCCGAATCATTCACAGATCTTTCATAGTCTATGAGCTTATACAACCCATGACATAAAATGCTAGAAGCAATAATCACATCGCCATTTGAGAGATCATGGACTGTACACCTGTCATCAACAAATTTCACAACCAAGCCAATCTTGGCTAATGCAGAAACTGATAACAGGTTCTTTTTGATCCCTGGCACAAATAAAGCATCTGACAAAGTGAAAGAACTACCATCAGCAGTAGTCAGAATGATCTTACCAACTCCCATAACAGGATAAGAGGAGTTATTGGCGCATGTGACAATATTCCCTGTAGGGGCAGGCTCGAGCGAAGAGAAGAAACTGCACTGCGAGGTAATATGTTTGGTCGCCCCACTGTCAAAGTACCAAACATCTGAGTCTACTGCAGACATGCACTGATCATGAGAAGATGGGTCAAAACTGCAGACAGTAGTAAACGCCCATTCTTCTTCTTGCACAAGATTTGCAGACTCTGTTTTTGGTGTAGAGGCCTCTGCAACAACCATTCCAGCCTCTTTCTTCTTTGCCTCTTTAGCAGCCAGTTTTGGACAGTTCTTTATAATATGATCATTTCCTTTACAGTACTTGCAGAACAATTTCTGCTTTTCTGATTTCTTTTCATCTTTATCCTGGTTCTTCGATTGTGTAGCATTTGCAAATTTCTGCTTACTAGTAGAAGAGCTCCATTTTCCTTTGCCCTTCTGACTAGCTAGGAAAGCTTGATCTGCAACACGCATAATGGACCTATTCTGCCTGGACTGATCTTCCTGCAACAGAACAGAGACTAATTCCTCAAATGACAAGGCATTCAGATTGCCTTTCATCATCAACCGAAGAGTAGAGGCAAAACTCTGATATGAATCAGGAAGACCATTGAGAACGGTCTGCACAAGTGAGCTATCTGGTATAACCTCATCAGAAGAAATCAATTGTTCCTTCAGGTCTTTGATCTTTGTAAGAAAACTGTCCATAGAATCACCTTCATTCATGCTCACTCTCCAACTGTTTTCGGAGGTAAGCAACACGAGCCTCATTCCTAGCCTGGTACAAAGTGCTAAGTGTATCCCAAGCATCCTTTGTTGTTCTGCAAGAGCGAATGTGAGGAATAATGGCACGTTTGACAGACAAGGCTATCAATGCATGTGCCTGGGCATCTCTGCCATTCCAACGAATCTGCTCTGCAGTAGGTGCAACAAAAACAGTAGCACGAACAGGAATTTGCGGAATATCATCTTCGACACCATCTTCATCAGCTCCAACACCTGTATTTGCAGTACCTGTCGTTACAGGTGTAACAGGACGTCTTTCAACACCCTGCACAATGTTCCACAATCCTTTTGCAACCAGTACATGTCGCATCATATAAGCCCATAATGGGTAGTTGGTACCATCCAACTTATCCTCAACAGCCAACATACGGAATACATCACTGCTTTCAGCCATGGCCGGTGACTAAAATACCTTGATGCAGAAAATTGACTGTATCTCAAAACGTTGAACAGAACTGCCCAGACGAGTTCTACTAGACCTGTAGCAGACTTCAAGACGCTTAAACTCGCGAACAGAAACTGGTATATACCTTTGGCACAAAAGGACGAAATAGCCTGCACAAGCACTGCGATAGTACGTTCGGAGGCCGAAACAAGCTCAGATCGTGATTTCGGCACCACATAGCGAAGCTGATTTGATCTCGAAAACACCTTGAGTATGCTCACCAAATTTCGTGCGAATCTGAGACTGCAAACGGAGGAGTGTCGACGGCGTCCTAGAAGAAGCGACGACCTGCTCTGATACCAATTGTTGGAGATAGACGTCTGCGGAAGCACGCGAACAACACAAGGAAGAAGAAGAAGCTTGGAGCACAACACACAAGACTGAATGTATTACTAGAGAATGTACAAAGATAAGTAGCCCATTAGGGCAATAGGCGTATATACAAGCCGGGGGAAAAAAACCTCCTAAAGAGGGAAAAAAGTGCCCCGGCGGTCCTAGAGTGTTCACACACATCACTACCAAAATATATCAACATGACTAGCACAGTAGCAACTGATAAAATTCCTTCTAGGGGTATTCAATTAGCTTAGTAAGCTACCATTTGCAAGTGGAATGATGTAAAATAATGAACTATGCTAAGAGAAATTAATTTAGCAAGATTTGGTATACCCTCGACTTTTTAGGACTGTAGCAGAGATAGACCAGTGAGCACCTCGACGACAATTTCTCTGAATTGGATGAATGAAGTCACCTTAAACTTTTTCAACACTTAGCGGACTTTGAGTTGAATCCAACAAGCTTTGAATCACTGAATTTGGTGGAGTATTGACTGAGATATGCGCTTGACAAGTAGACCGACTTTGGAGTAGACAAGCAGTGAACACAGAGATGAATAATGTAAATGTATCTATAAATTAACACTTGTGTACAATCCCATTGGCATGAAAAGCATTGCATAATTGTGTAGAGAGGTATAGGCAATGATGTAGTCCTCACACACACTCAATGAGAGTAGAATGAGGCTCGGGAGTGATCTCTCATACCGCGACTTTTCTTGACCACTTTTTATATGACGTGTAAGAATTTAAATTCAAATTCAAATTCTTGGCTCCCTCTAATCAAGCTTCTAAAAGCTTGGAGATATTCTCTCAATCAAGTGAGCTACTTTTTCCACGAATCAATTAGGTAGGTGATTACAAAAGATTCTAAGTCAAATTGACTTTTACAATGAGGTAAAGTGGTAAGTAATCACTAGCATGTGTTCCTATGGTTCTTCATGCATGTAGAGTCTTCATGATATATTCCAAGCCAAATGTGTAGGCTTGTGATTTACACCAACAGCTCCCCCTCAAGCCAAACATTTTGGCTTAAGTCTTCATCTTCAATCTTCAAGTATATCCTGCAATCCAATCATAGATTTGAAGCTGCAAAGTTTGGTTCCATCCAAAGCTTTAGTCAGCAAATCTGCACATTGCATGTTAGTTGACACATAGGTCAGCTGAATGTCCTTGCTTAGCAACTTCTCCCTCACATAATGGTAATGAACTTCTATGTGTTTGGTCCTGGCATGATAGATAGGATTAGCTGCAAGGTGAAGAGAACTTGTATTATTTCCAAAGATAATTGGAGGCCTAGTATATAAGCCCAATTCTGTGTACAAAAGCTTAATCCAAATTGCTTCTTGAGTGGCATTAGCTAGCCCTCTATACTCCGCTTCTGTAGAAGATAATGCAACAGTTGGTTGCTTCTTTGCAGACCATGAAATTGGTTTATCACCTGCAAAAGAAATGTATCCAGAAGTGCTTCTCCTATCATCCTTGCATCCTGCCAAATCTACATCTAAATAAACTTTTATATCAATATCTGAAGTGTAAGGAAAATACCTACCATGGTTCTGTGTACCCTTGAGATACTTCAAGATCCTTTTTGCAGTCTCTAAGTGAGGTATCCTCGGTTTGTGCATGAATTGACTAAGCACACTAACTCCATATGCAATATCAATTCTTGTAAGAGTAGCATAGTTCAAGCTACCTACCATAGCTTGATAACCTGTAATGTCTTGGACTTCATCACCTTCATGGGCACTTAGCTTTAAGTTCACCTCCATTGGAGTGCTAGCTGCTTTAGCATCCTGCAAGTGAAATTTCTTCAACATGTCCTGCACATACTTCTTCTGAGTAATGTATATCCCTGAATTAGTGTAGACTAATTCAAGCCCTAAAAAATATTTCAAGAATCCAAGATCATTGATCTTGAATTCCTTCATCATCTGGCTTTTGATGCTTCTGATTCCATTGACATCATTACCTATAATGATGATGTCATCAACATAGACACAGAGATAGATTACCTCTGAATTACTTCTCTTAATGAGTAGAGAAGTGTCAGCCTTACTCATGACAAAACCTTGGTCTTGGAGGTATGTAGTTCGCGTGTAATTCCATGCCCTAGGTGCCTGCTTCAATCCATATAAATCCTTCTTTAATTTGCAAACATAAGTTACCTTCTTAGGGTCTTCATAGCCACAAGGTTGTGACATATAAACCTCTTCTGAAATCCATCCATTCAAGAAAGCATTCTTGACATCCAATTGGTACATGTTCCCAATTCTTTGATGCAGCCACACTCACCAACACTCTGATTGTTGGCATCTTGGCCACATGAGAAAATGTCTCTTCATAGTCAATGCCTTGGGTTTGTGGAAAACCCTTGGCTACCAATCTGGCCTTGTACCTGTTAATTGTGCCATCAGAATTTCTTTTCAATTTATAGATCCACCTAGATCCTATTACCTTCATGGAGTCCTTCTTGGGTACTAACTCCCATGTATCACTCTCCTTGGGTGCTTCAATCTCCTCATCCATAGCTTCTTTCCATTCTGATTTGGTGATTGCTTCTTCATATGAACCTCGTTCTTCATTTAACAAATCCTTTGCAAGATAAACTGAATGTTTAGTAACAAGAGATGTATTATACCCATATCTGATAGGTTTTTTACTTTCCCTTTGTGATCTCCTAAAGGGTTGAGCTGAAGATTCAGGTATGTCTTCAAGCTTCTTCATCTTCATTTTGCCTTTGGACTTCCATGCCTTGAACTCTTCAAGGTTGATTGTATCTTCATCATCTGAACTTGACTCTCCATTCTGAGTAGGTTCCTCCTTTGTAAGTTTTGGAAATTCTTCTTCCAAATCATAGGGTAGTTTGACCTTCCTGCATTCATTCTCATACCAAGAATCATTCTCATCAAAGATCACATCTTTGCTTACCATAAATCCCTTATTGGTAGGGTTATAAAACCTGTAACCTTTTTTATTTAAGTCATATCCAATGAAAATACATTTTTCAGCCTTTGGATCTAACATACCTCTTACCTATGAAGGAATGTGTACATATGCTACACATCAAAAAATTTTGCAATGATCCAATGATGGTCTCGTACCATGCCATGCTTCATATGGTGTCATATCATCAAGTGATTTAGATGGTAACCTATTTATGAGGTAAGTGGCAGTAGAAACCCTCTCTGCCCATAGATTGTTAGGTAATTTCTTCTCATTAAGCATAGATCTAGTTGTCTCAACAATTAACCTATTTCTTCTTTTAGTTACCCCATTCTGTTCAGGAGAGTACCTTGTGGTTATTTCCCTTTTGATGCCTCTGTCCTGCAAGAAGTCCTCAAATTCATTGGAGAAGTACTCACCTCCTCCATCCGACCTTAGCTTCTTCAAATTCCTTCCTGTCTGATTTTCAACTAATGCAAGATATTTCTTAAAACAATGAAACACCTCATCCTTGTGCTTCATAAAGTATAACACAGTCCATCTGCTATAATCATCAATAAAAGACACATAGTACCTTGAACCTGAAATTGAGGGGTCTTTGCTAGGTCCCAATACATCTGTGTGTACAAGCTCTAGATAGTCTTCATGCATATATCCGTTCTTTGAGAAGGGTAACCTGTGAGACTTACCAACTTCACAAGCACCACACTTGTAAATCATATGTTGCTTGGATACATTAGGTATCCCAAGCACACATTGGTCCCTGCACATTTGCTTCAAGGTCCTTTCTCCTATGCGCCCTAATCTCTTGTGCCAAATCTAAAGCTCTGAAAGTGTCTGATCCTTGTAACTGTATAAAGCAATATTCTTTGTGTCCTCTAACTCAAAAGTGAAAAGTCTACCTGATTTTTCTCCTTTAGCTATCCTTTTGAATCCATGTCTTGGGTCCTCCACAAATGCTCCATATTGATTGGATCTGAGCTTCAACCCTTTCTCTACGATCTGACCAACACTCATTAAGTTCTTTGTAATTGTTGGTACATAAAGTACTCTGCTCAACAAATTCTGATTACCATCACAAGTTTTCACATTGCCAACTTTAACTACAAAATGCTTTGTATCATCACCTGTTTGGACTTGGTGTTTACCTTTTGGTTCCTCAAGATTAGAGAGTAGTGCCACATTACTAGCCACATGATTTGAACACCCTAAATCAATATAAAATAAGTGATCATCATTTGTACCTGACTTTGAAGTCATGTTCATGATCAAGAGAGAGTCATCCTGCTCCTCTGTGTAGTTGTTGTAGTCCTTTCTGTTTCTGAATCCTCCTTGATAGTTGCCATTGTAATTGTTGTTATAGTTGTTGTTGTAATTGTTGTTGTGGCCTTGGTGTTGGTTGAACCTTCCTCTAGACTGAGAGTATCCACCTCTTTGGTAGCCTCTTCCTCTCTGATTTTTGTAATTCCTGTAACACTCATCTGTGGTGTGGTTTGATAAGCCACGAATGTTACATGGTGATGAGTTATAGGGTCTCCCCCTACCTTGCTTACCTCCTCTCCCCCTTCCTCATGAAGATCTACCTCTCCCTGCATAATTGGCTTGAGAGGTAGAGCATTCATCTTCCACCTTCTTACTCTTGCCTTTATCCTTAGATTTCTTATCAGTATATACGGCAGAAGAGTTGTTACCTTTGGTAGTATCTCCACTCTTGGTAAGCTTTGCTTCATGTGTGAATAGTTGACCCATGAGAGTTGTAAGATCTGGAGTGTGCATGTCCATGTAGAGATCCATTGCAGTGGTGAAGCTTTCCCACTTGTCATCAGCCTTGATTCCATTGATTACCTGCCTTACAATTTGTTCTTCTTCAATCTCTTCTCCTATGCTTGCTAACTGATCTGCAACATCTTTGATCTTGGTCACAAATTCTGAAGTCTTGCTTAGGTTGCTTTCTTAGTGTTGTGAATTCAATCCACAATTGATTTTTCCTAGCCCTTGTATTGGAGGAAAAATATGATGACAAGGTTTCCTAAGTCTCTTGGGAAGTCTTACAATTTCTGTTATGAGGTAAAAGAAAATCAGATATAGAGTTGAGTAAATAAGACCTTGCCAATGCATCCCTTGCATACCATGTGTTGAATTTTTTTTGTTCCTCCTTGGTTGGCAAACCTCTTGCTTTGAATGAGGGCAATTCCTCATCTCCTGAGATGTATCCATAGAGACTCCTTCCTTGCAAGTAGGTCTTTATCCTTAGAGACCAAGCTTGATAGTTGTTCGTGTACAATTTATTAATAAATGAAGGAAAACCATCTCCCATTTTACCTTATTTGCTCTGATACCACTGTTAGGAAAGATGGATGGATGATCCAAGAGATTGAGTAGGTACTGCTAAAACCTGCTTTGTACCAGCCCTCTTTAGCTTCAGACTTGATTAGTAGAATCCCTTAGCTTTCCAATGACACCAAAAAATGGCCTATGTCCTTTCGAAATGAAGTGTGTAATGATTGAATCAAAACAGATAACTTTGGAAGTCACAAGGTCAATAAAAGCTTGTATTTTGGTGTTGACACCTACTCAATGTTTTGCTCAGTGTGACCAGCACAGTAGCAATTGATAAAATTCCTTCTAGGGGTATTCAATTAGCTTAGTAAGCTACCATTTCCAAGTGGAATGATGTAAAATAATGAACTATGCTAAGAGAAATTAATTTAGCAAGATTTGGTATACCCTCGACTTTTTAGGACTGTAGCAGAGATAGACCAGTGAGCACCTCGACGATGATTTCTCTGAATTGGCTAAATGAATTCACCTTAAACGTTTTCAGCAATTAGAGGACTTTGAGCTGAATCCAACAAGCTTTGAATCACTGAATTTGGTGGAGTATTGACTCAGATATGCGCTTGACAAGTAGACAGACTTTGGAGTAGACAAGCAGTGAACACAGAGATGAATAATGTAAATGTATCTATAAATTAACACTTGTGTACAATCCCATTGGCATGAAAAGAATTACCTAATTGTGTAGAGAGGTATAGGCTTTGATGTAGTCCTCACACACACTCAATGACAATAGAATGAAGCTCGGGAGTGATCTCTCATACCGCGACTTTTTGTGACCACTTTTTATATGACATGTGTAAGAATGTAAATTCAAATTCAAATTCTTGGCTCCCTCTAATGAAGCGTCTAAAATCTTGGAGATATTCTCTCAATCAAGTGAGCTACTTTTTCCATGAATCAATTAGGTAGGTGATTACAAAAGATTCTAAGTCAAATTGACTTTTACAATGAGGTAAAGTGGTAAGTAATCACTAGCATGTGATCCTATGGTTCTTCATGCATGTAGAGTCTTCATGATATATTCCAAGCCAAATGTGTAGGCTTGTGATTTACACCAACAGCTCCCCCTCAAGCCAAACATTTTGGCTTAAGTCTTCATCTTCAATCTTCAAGTATATCCTGCAATCCAATCATAGATTTGAACCTGCAAAGTTTGGTTCCATCCAAAGCTTTAGTCAGCAAATATGCACATTGCATGTTAGTTGACACATAGGTCAGCTGAATGTCCTTGCTTAGCAACTTCTCCCTCACATAATGGTAATGACCTTCTATGTGTTTGGTCCTGGCATGATAGATAGGATTGGCTGCAAGGTGAAGAGAACTTGTATTATTTCCAAAGATAATTGGAGACCTAGTATATAAGCCCAATTCTATATACAAAAGCTTAATCCAAATTGCTTCTTGAGTGGCATTAGCTAGCCCTCTATACTCTGCTTCTGTAGAAGACAATGCAACAGTTGGTTGCTTCTTTGCAGACCATGAAATTGGTTTATCACCTGCAAAAGAAATGTATCTAGAAGTGCTTCTCCTATCATCCTTGCATCCTGCCAAATCTACATCTAAATAAACTTTTTTATCAATATCTGAAGTGTAAGGAAAATACAAACCATGGTTCTGTGTACCCTTGAGATACTTCAAGATCCTTTTTGCAGTCTCTAAGTGAGGTATCTTCGGTTTGTGCATGAATTGACTTAGCACACTAACTCCATATGCAATATCAATTCTTGTAAGAGTAGCATAGTTCAAGCTACCTACCATACTTTGATAACCTGTAATGTCTTGGACTTCATCACCTTCATGGGCACTTAGCTTTAAGTTCACCTCCATTGGAGTGCTAGCTGCTTTAGCATCCTGCAAGTGAAATTTCTTCAACATGTCCTGCACATACTTCTTCTGAGTAATGTATATTCCTGAATTAGTGTAGACTAATTCAAGCCCTAAAAAATATTTCAATAATCCAAGATCATTGATCTTGAATTCCTTCATCATCTGGCTTTTGATGCTTCTGATTCCATTGACATCATTACCTGTAATGATGATGTCATCAACATAGACACAGAGATAGATTACCTCTGAATTACTTCTCTTAATGAGGAGAGAAGTGTCAGACTTACTCATGACAAAACCTTGGTCTTGGAGGTATGTAGTTAGCATGTAATTCCATGCCCTAGGTGCCTGCTTCAATCCATATAAAGCCTTCTTTAATTTGCAAACATAAGTTACCTTCTTAGGGTCTTCATAGCCAGGAGGTTGTGACATATAAACCTCTTCTGAAATCCATCCATTCAAGAAAGTATTCTTGACATCCAATTGGTACATGTTCCAATTCTTTGATGCAGCCACACTCACCAACACTCTGATTGTTGGCATCTTGGCCACAGGAGAAAATGTCTCTTCATAGTCAATGCCTTGGGTTTGTGCAAAACCCTTGGCTACCAATCTGGCCTTGTACCTGTTAATTGTGCCATCAGAATTTCTTTTCAATTTATAGATCCACCTAGATCCTATTACCTTCATGGAGTCCTTCTTGGGTACTAATTCCCATGTATGACTCTCCTTGAGTGCTTCAATCTCCTCATCCATAGCTTCTTTCCATTCTGATTTGGTGATTGCTTCTTCATATGATCCTGGTTCTTCATTTAATAAATCCTTTGCAAGATAAACTAAATGTTTAGTAACAAGAGATGTATCATACCCATATATGATAGGTTTTTTACTTTCCCTTGTGGTCTCCTAAATGGTTGAGCTGAAGATTCAGGTATGTCTTCAAGCTTCTTCATCTTCATTTTGCCTTTGGACTTCCATGCCTTGAACTCTTCAAGGTTGATTGTATCTTCATCATCTCAACTTGACTCTCCATTCAGAGTAGGTTCCTCCTTTGTAAGTTTTCGAAATTCTTCTTCCAAATCATAGGGTAGTTTGACCTTCCTGCATTCATTCTCATACCAAGAATCATTCTCATCAAAGATCACATCTATGCTTACCATAAATCCCTTATTGGTAGGGTTATAAAACCTGTAACCTTTTTGATTTAAGTCATATCCAATGAAAATACATTTTTCAGCCTTTGGATCTAACTTACCTCTTACCTATGAAGGAATGTGTAGATATGCTACACATCCAAAATTTTTACAATGATCCAATGATGGTCTCGTACCATGCCATTCTTCATATGGTGTCATACCATCAAGTGATTTAGATGGTAACCTATTTATGAGGTAAGTGGCAGTAGAAACCCTCTCTGCCCATAGATTGTTAGGTAATTTCTTCTCATTAAGCATAGATCTAGTTGTCTCAACAATTAACCTATTTCTTCTTTCAGCTACCCCATTCTGTTCAGGAGAGTACCTTGTGGTTATTTCCCTTTTGATGCCTTTGTCCTGCAAGAAGTCCTCAAATTCATTGGAGAAGTACTCACCTCCTCCATCTGACCTTAGCTTCTTCAAATTCCTTCCTGTCTGATTTTCAACTAATGCAAGATATTTCTTAAAACAATTAAACACCTCATCCTTGTGCTTCATAAAGTATAACACAGTCCATCTGCTATAATCATCAATAAAAGACACATAGTACCTTGAGCCTGAAACTGAGGGGTCCTTGCTGGGTCCCCATACATCTGTGTGTACAAGCTCTAGATAGTCTTCATGCATATATCCGTTCTTGGAGAAGGGTAACCTGTGAGACTTACCAACTTCACAAGCACCACACTTGTAAATCATATGTTGCTTGGATACATTAGGTATCCCAAGCACACATTGGTCCCTGCACATTTGCTTCAAGGTCCTTTCTCCTGTGCGCCCTAATCTCTTGTGCCAAATCTAAAGCTCTGAAAGTGTCTGATCCTTGTAACTGTATAAAGAAATATTCTTTGTGTCCTCTAACTCAAAAGTGAAAAGTCTACCTGATTTTCCTCCTTTAGCTATCCTTTTGAATCCATGTCTTGGGTCCTCCACAAATGCTCCATATTGATTGAATCTGAGCTTCAACCCTTTCGCTACCATCTGACCAACACTCATTAAGTTCTTTGTAATTGTTGGTACATAAAGTACTCTGCTCAACAAATTTTTATTACCATCACAAGTTTTCACATTGCCAACTTTAACTACAGAATGCTTTGTATCATCACCTGTTTGGACTTGGTGTTTACATTTTGGTTCCTCAAGATCAGAGAGTAGTGCCACATTACTAGCCACATGATTCGAACACCCTGAATCAATATAAAGTAAGTGATCATCATTTGTACCTGACTTTGAAGTCATGTTCATGAGAGAGTCATCCTGCTCCTCTGTGTAGTTGTTGTAGTCCTTTCTGTTTCTAAATCCTCCTTGATAGTTGCCATTGTAATTGTTGTTATAGTTGTTGTTGTAATTGTTGTTGTGGCCTTGGTGTTGGTTGAACCTTCGTCTAGACTGAGAGTATCCACCTCTTTGGTAGCCTCTTCCTCTCTGATTTTTGTAATTCCTGTAACACTCATCTGTGGTGTGGTTTGATAAGCCACAAATGTTACATGATGATGAGTTATAGGGTCTCCCCCTACCTTGCGTACCTCCTCTGCCCCTTCCTCATGAAGATCTACCTCTCCCTACATAATTGGCTTGAGAGGTAGAGCATTCATCTTCCACCTTCTTACCCTTGCTTTTATCCTTAGATTTCTTATCAGTATATAGGGCAGAAGAGTTGTTACCTTTGGTAGTATATCCACTCTTGGTAAGCTTTGCTTCATGTGTGAATAGTTGACCCATGAGAGTTGTAAGATTTGGAGTGTGCATGTCCATGTAGAGATACATTGCAGTGGTGAAGCTTTCCCACTTGTCATCAGCCTTGATTCCATTGATTACCTGCCTTACAATTTGTTCTTCTTCAATCTCTTCTCCTATGCTTGCTAACTGATCTGCAACATCTTAGATCTTGGTCATAAATTCTGAAACATCTTGCTTAGGTTGCTTTCTTAGTGTTGTGAATTCAATCCACAACTGATTTTTCCTAGCCCTTGTATTGGAGGAAAAATATGATGACAAGGTTTCCCAAGTCTCTTGGGAGGTCTTACAATTTTTGTTATGGGGTAAAAGAAAATAAGATATAGAGTTGAGTAAATAAGACCTTGCCAATGCATCCCTTGCACACCATGTGTTGAGTTTTTCTTGTTCCTCGTTGGTTGGCAAACCTCTTGCTTTGAATGAGGGCAATTCCTCATCTCCTGAGATGTATCCATAGAGACTCCTTCCTTGCAAGTAGGTCTTTATCCTTAGAGACCAAGCTTGATAGTTGTTCCTGTATAATTTATCAATAAATGAAGGAAAACCATCTCCCATTTTACCTTATTTGCTCTGATACCACTATTAGGAAAGATGGATGGATGATCCAAGAGATTGAGTAGGTACTGCTAAAACCTGCTTTGTACCAACCCTCTTTAGCTTCATACTTGATTAGTAGACTCCCTTAGCTTTCCAATGACACCAAGAAATGGCCTATGTCCTTTGGAAATGAAGTGTGTAATGATTGAATCAAAACAGATAACTTTGGAAGTCACAAGGTCAATAAAAGCTTCTATTTTGGTGTTGACACCTACTCAATGTTTTGCTCAGTGTGACCAGCACAGTAGCAATTGATAAAATTCCTTCTAGGGGTATTCAATTAGCTTAGTAAGCTACCATTTTCAAGTGGAATGATGTAAAATAATGAACTATGCTAAGAGAAATTAATTTAGCAAGATTTGGTATACCCCCGACTTTTTAGGACTGTAGCAGAGATAGACCAGTGAGCACCTCGACGACGATTTCTCTGAATTGGCTGAATGAATTCACCTTAAACTTTGTCAGCAATTAGCGGACTTTGAGCTGAATCCAACAAGCTTTGAATCACTGCGTTTGGTGGAGTATTGACTGAGATATGCGCTTGACAAGTAGACAGACTTTGGAGTAGACAAGCAGTGAACACAGAGATGAATAATGTAAATGTATCTATAAATTAACACTTGTGTACAATCCCATTGGCATGAAAAGAATTGCCTAATTGTGTAGGGAGGTATAGGCTATGATTTAGTCCTCACACACACTCAATGACAGTAGAATGAAGCTTGGGAGTGATCTCTCATACCGCGACTTTTCGTGACCACTTTTTATATGACATGTGTAAGAATTTAAATTCAAATTCAAATTCTTGGCTCCCTCTAATCAAGCTTCTGAAAGCTTGGAGATATTCTCTCAATCAAGTGAGCTACTTTTTCCACGAATCAATTAGGTAGGTGATTACAAAAGATTCTAAGTCAAATTGACTTTTACAATGAGGTAAACTGGTAAGTAATCACTAGCATGTGTTCCTATGGTTCTTCATGCATGTAGAGTCTTCATGATATATTCCAAGCCAAATGTGTAGGCTTGTGATTTACACCAAGAGCTCCCCCTCAAGCCAAACATTTTGGCTTAAGTCTTCATCTTCAATCTTCAAGTATATCCTGCAATCCAATCATAGATTTGAACCTGCAAAGTTTGGTTCCATCCAAAGCTTTAGTCAGCAAATCTGCACATTGCATGTTAGTTGACACATAGCTCAGCTGAATGTCTTGAGTGGCATTAGCTAGCCCTCTATACTCTGCTTCTGTAGAAGACAATGCAACAACTGGTTGCTTCTTTGCAGACCATGAAATTGGTTTATCACCTGCAAAAGAAATGTATCTGGAAGTGCTTCTCCTACCATCCTTGCATCCTGCCCAATCTACATCTAAATAAACTTTTATATCAATATCTGAAGTGTAAGGAAAATACAAACCATGGTTCTGTGTACCCTTGAGATACTTCAAGATCCTTTTTGCAGTCTCTAAGTGAGGTATCCTCGGTTTGTGCATGAATTGACTTAGCACAGTAACTCCATATGCAATATCAATTCTTGTAAGAGTAGCATAGTTCAAGCTACCTACCATACTTTGATAACCTGTAATGTCTTGGACTTCATCACCTTCATGGGCACTTAGCTTTAAGTTCACCTCCATTGGAGTGCTAGCTGCTTTAGCATCCTGCAAGTGAAATTTCTTCAACATGTCCTGCACATACTTCTTTTGAGTAATGTATATCCCTGAATTAGTGTAGACTAATTCAAGCCCTAAAAAATATTTCAATAATCCAAGATCATTGATCTTGAATTTCTTCATCATCTAGCTTTTGATGCTTCTGATTCCATTGACATCATTACCTGTAATGATGATGTCATCAACATAGACACAGAGATAGATTACCTCTGAATTACTTCTCTTAATGAGCAGAGAAGTGTCAGCCTTACTCATGACAAAACCTTGGTCTTGGAGGTATGTAGTTAGCGTGTAATTCCATGCCCTAGGTGCCTGCTTCAATCCATATAAAGCCTTCTTTGATTTGCAAACATAAGTTACCTTCTTAGGGTCTTCATAGCCAGGAGGTTGTGACATATAAACCTCTTCTGAAATCCATCCATTCAAGAAAGCATTCTTGACATCCAATTGGTACATGTTCCAATTCTTTGATGCAGCCACACTCACCAACACTCTGATTGTTGGAATCTTGGCCACAGGAGAAAATGTCTCTTCATAGTCAATGCCTTGGGTTTGTGCAAAACCCTTGGCTACCAATCTGGCCTTGTACCTGTTAATTGTGCCATCAGAATTTCTTTTCAATTTGTAGATCCACCTAGATCCTATTACCTTCATGGAGTCCTTCTTGGGTACTAACTCCCATGTATCACTCTCCTTGAGTGCTTCAATCTCCTCATCCATAGCTTCTTTCCATTCTGATTTGGTGATTGCTTCTTCATATGAACCTGGTTCTTCATTTAACAAATCCTTTGCAAGATAAACTAAATGTTTAGTAACAAGAGATGTATCATACCCATATCTGATAGGTTTTTTACTTTCCCTTTGTGATCTCCTAAAGGGTTGAGCTGAAGATTCAGGTATGTCTTCAAGCTTCTTCATTTTCATTTTGCCCTTAGACTTCCATGCCTTGAACTCTTCAAGGTTGATTGTATCTTCATCATCTGAACTTGACTCTCCATTCTGAGTAGGTTCCTCCTTTGTAAGTTTTGGAAATTCTTCTTCCAAATCATAGGGTAGTTTGACCTTCCTGCATTCATTCTCATACCAAGAATCATTCTCATCAAAGATCACATCTTTGCTTACCATAAATCCCTTATTGGTAGGGTTATAGAACTTGTAACCTTTTTTATTTAAGTCATATCCAATGAAAATACATTTTTCAGCCTTTGGATCTAACTTACCTCTTACCTGTGAAGGAATGTGTACATATGCTACACATCCAAAAATTTCGCAATGATCCAATGATGGTCTCGTACCATGCCATGCTTCATATGGTGTCATACCATCAAGTGATTTAGATGGTAACCTATTTATGAGGTAAGTGTCAGTAGAAACACTCTCTGCCCATAGATTGTTAGGTAATTTCTTCTCATTAAGCATAGATCTAGCTGTCTCAACAATTAACCTATTTCTTCTTTCAGCTACCCCATTCTATTCAGGAGAGTACCTTGTGGTTATTTCCCATTTGATGCCTCTGTCCTGCAAGAAGTCCTCAAATTCATTGGAGAAGTACTCACCTCCTCCATCTGACCTTAGCTTCTTCAAATTCCTTCCTGTCTGATTTTCAACTAATGCAAGATATTTCTTAAAACAATTAAACACCTCATCCTTGTGCTTCATAAAGTATAACACAGTCCATCTGCTATAATCATCAATAAAAGACACATAGTACCTTGAACCTGAAACTGAGGGGTCTTTGCTAGGTTCCCATACATCTGTGTGTACAAGCTCTAGATAGTTTCATGCATATATCCGTTCTTGGAGAAGGGTAACCTGTGAGACTTACCAACTTGACAAGCACCACACTTGTGAATCATATGTTGCTTGGATACATTAGGTATCCCAAGCACACATTAGTCCTTGCACATGTGCTTCAAGGTCCTTTCTCCTATGTGCCCTAATCTCTTGTGCCAAATCTCAAGCTCTCAAAGTGTCTGATCCTTGTAACTGTATAAAGCAATATTCTTTGTGTCCTCTAACTCAAAAGTGAAAAGTCTACCTGATTTTTCTCCTTTAGCTATCCTTTTGAATCCATGTCTTGGGTCGTCCACAAATGCTCCATATTGATTGAATCTGAGCTTCAACCCTTTCTCTACAATCTGACCAACACTCATTAAGTTCTTTGTAATTGTTGGTACATAAAGTACTCTGCTCAAAGAATTTTGATTACCATCACAAGTTTTCACATTGCCAACTTTAACTAGAGAATGCTTTGTATCATCACCTGTTTGGA
Source organism: Ceratopteris richardii (assembly GCA_020310875.1). NCBI lineage: Eukaryota > Viridiplantae > Streptophyta > Polypodiopsida > Polypodiales > Pteridaceae > Ceratopteris > Ceratopteris richardii. Next base: position 129,335,122 of record CM035415.1, read on the forward strand.
CTTGGTGTTTACCTTTTGGTTCCTCAAGATTAGAGAGTAGTGCCACATTACTAGCCACATGATTTGAACACCCTAAATCAATATAAAATAAGTGATCATCATTTGTACCTGACTTTGAAGTTATGTTCATGATCAAGAGAGAGTCATCCTGCTCCTCTGTGTAGTTGTTGTAGTCCTTTCTGTTTCTGAATCCTCCTTGATAGTTTCCATTGTAATTGTTGTTATAGTTGTTGTTGTAATTGTTGTTATGGCGTTGGTGTTGGTTGAACCTTCCTCTAGACTGAGAGTATCCACCTCTTTGGTAGCCTCTTCCTCTCTGATTTTTGTAATTCCTGTAACACTCATCTGTGGTGTGGTTTGATAAGCCACAAATGTTACATGGTGATGAGTTATAGGGTCTCCCCCTACCTTGCTTACCTCCTCTGCCCCTTCCTCATGAAGATCTACCTCTCCCTACATAATTGGCTTGAGAGGTAGAGCATTCATCTTCCACCTTCTTACTCTTGCCTTTATCCTTAGATTTCTTATCAGTATATAGGGAAGAAGAGTTGTTACCTTTGGTAGTATCTCCACTCTTGGTAAGCTTTGCTTCATGTGTGAATAGTTGACCCATGAGAGTTGTAAGATCTGGAGTGTGCATGTCCATGTAGAGATCCATTGCAGTGGTGAAGCTTTCCCACTTGTCATCAGCCTTGATTCCATTGATTACCTGCCTTACAATTTGTTCTTCCTCAATCTCTTCTACTATGCTTGCCAACTGATCTGCAACATCTTTGATCTTGGTCACAAATTTGGAAACAGCTTGCTTAGGTTGCTTTCTTAGTGTTGTGAATTCAATCCACAACTGATTTTTCCTAGCCCTTGTATTGGAGGAAAAATATGATGACAAGGTTTCCCAATTCTCTTGGGAAGTAATACAAATTTTTTTATGAGGTAAAAGAAAGTCAGATATAGAGTTGAGTAAATAAGACCTTGCCAATGCATCCCTTGCACACCATGTGTTGAGTTTTTCTTGTTCCTCGGGATTGAGTAGGTATTGCTAAAACCTGCTCTATACCAGCCCTCTTTAGCTTCAAACTTGATTAGTAGAATCCCTTAGCTTTCCAATGACACCAAGAAATGGCCTATGTCCTTTGGAAATGAAGTGTGTAATGATTGAATCAAAACAGATAACTTTGGAAGTCACAAGGTCAATAAAACCTTCTATTTTGGTGTTGACACCTACACAATGCTTTGCTCAGTGTTACGAGCAAAGTAGCAATTGATAAAATTCCTTTTAGGGGTATTGAATTAGCTAAGTAAGCTACCATTTGCAAGTGGAATGATGTAAAATAATGAACTATGCTAAGAGAAATTAATTTAGCAAGATTTGGTATACCCCCGACTTTTTAGGACTGTAGTAGAGATAGACGAGTGAGCACCTCGACGACGATTTCTCTTAATTGGCTGAATGAAGTCACTTCAAACTTTGTCAGCATGTAGATGACTTTGCGCTAAATCCAACAAGCGTTGAATCACTGAATTTGGTGGAGTATTGACTAAGATATGCCCTTGACAAGTAGTTAGACTTTGGAGTAGACAAGCAGTGAACACAGAGATGAATAATGTAAATGTATCTATAAATTAACACTTGTGTACAATCCCATTGGCATGAAAAGCATTGCCTAATTGTGTAGAGAGGTGTAGGCTATGATGTAGTCCTCACACACACTCAATGACAGTAGAATGAAGCTCGGGAGTGATCTCTTATACCGCGACTTTTCTTGACCACTTTTTATATGACATGTGTAAGAATTTGAATTCAAATTCAAATTCTTGGCTCCCTCTAATCAAGCTTCTAAAAGCTTGGAGATATTCTCTCAATCAAGTGAGCTAATTTTTCCATGAATCAATTAGGTAGGTGATTACAAAAGATTCTAAGTCGAATTGACTTTTACAATGAGGTAAAGTGGTAAGTAATCATTAGCATGTGTTCCTATGGTTCTTCATGCATATAGAGTCTTCATGATATATTCCAAGCCAAACGTGTAGGCTTGTGATTTACACCAACAATTTTCTTATCACTCTCTACATGAGCACACTTAATCTTCGCTAACTCCAACTCAAAGTCCTCAATGATCCTACTTGCTTGGTCACTGTATCTACAGATAACTTCTTGCACTCTCGTGATCTCCTACTCTCCTTGCTCAATCCGTCTCACCAAGTCATCGTCATGTTGGAGTTCATCTTCGATTGTAAACCATAGCAATCTACTATCACTAAGTCAGTATTGATCTAAAGAGCCTCTCTTTCTACTTCTTTGCCCTTCCTAAAAATCTCTCCATTCTCATGTCTTGCAATTTTCTTTCTCAGGTTTTCATTTTCCTTTTTCAACTCTTTGTTTTTACTTTCCATGCATTTCACCTTCTCCTCCCATTTCTCTAAGATGACCTTTATTTCAAGTTGATTTTTCTCTAATCTCTCCATCTTGGTCCTGTTGTTGTCTCGCTCCTCACATATCCAATTTACTTGACATTGTAGGCTTTCCACGAGTTCTACCAAGACTTTATCCTGAGATCCATTGACCCTATTTTCCTTTGCATAGAGAAAGTCATCATCTGTCTTTATCTTTTCAAAGCTATTAGTCATGCTAATCGGTTGTATCATCTTGGAGACGTCCCTTGCTATCCTCGAGATCCCAAGGGATTGAGAAGCCTCACCATTTTTGACCTCCACATAGAGAGAAGAGAAAGCCGAACAAGTTTCCATTCCTCTATCCTTCCCAACACAAATTCCTTTGCCCTCGCATGTCTGCTCACACAAGCTCTTCTTTCCACAATCCCCGCATACAGGAACAAAGTCCAAAGGCGTAGACACTCAAGGGCAAAAGTTTTCTACCTCTTTTTTACTTGTTTTTTTTCTAAAGATCAAAACATATCAACCTTAAAATGATATGCACAAGGCAAAGGGAATATGTAGTTGTACATACGATACATATACAAGGAATGTCAAATTAATAGATTTTGTCATTGTGACTAGAGCGAATAAATTCGTAAGTTTGCTTATGGTGTAGCTCAGTGATGAGTAGCACCTCCTTTAATGTCAATCCGGGAAGACGTGAGGATGGTATGAAGACCTCGAGCAAGTGGAGGCACAAGTGCGTGAGTGAGAAGCACACAAACATGCACACACATACACACACGCGCGCAGACACAGTAAGACAAAGAGTGAGAAGCAATGGAGTTCTTAGATTACTTTCAAAAAGCTCTTACAAGTTCGTTTCAATTACAATCTAACCTAAAAAATGAGCTATCTAGCTCCTTTTATAGTTTTTGACTAGCTTTGGCCCTGTTCAGACCTAGTGTCCGGCCTAGTTAAAAATTAGGTTCCAAGGCTTATTAGAGGGCTCAAACCAGATCTAAAAAATATGAAAATTGGCAAGTAGATACTTCTAAAGCTCCTCAAGCTCAAGGACTCCTTGGCTTGCACAAAATGGAGCTACAAAAATACGAAATGATATTTACAATGGTTTTTAGTGATGAAAATCACTATTTGTGTAGGGATTTTCTCTGTTGATTTGTCATACACCTCTTTGAGCTCCCTACTTGCTCCTTCTTCTTGTGTGCTCAACTCCTTGATGTCTGAAAAATTAGATGGCCTACTTGCCAGATCTTCTTTGACTGCCATGTCTGCTTGTGCTGTCCCTTCACTCTGACTCTCTTCGTCTTGTGGCTCAGTTCCCTGACTGCTGCCAACACCCCCCCACTCTCACGTCTGTCGCCCCTGACAGACCCTTGTCTAGAGGATTTTTGAACATAATATTGGACGACATCGGAGGCTAGGTGGTGTTCTTCGAGTCGTAAGCCGCGTGCTAGATCTGTGAGCAAATCATCCCAATTCACAGGTCCGGGAACATCTGGATGAGGCACCCTCAATTGTTCTGAGTGAATAGTTCTCTCCACAGCAAATAATTGGAGGAGATGTGATGGTCTAGGGATAAAGATTTCGGAGTGATATTCCCAGAATCCTGTGATGAACATCTCCTCAAATGTCTGTTTAAAGCAGGCTGGGAGGTACTTGATTCTGGCGTGCCAAGCATATATTACTTCAATTGAGGGGGTGGTACTCATATCGTACACCAGATCCTGGTTTCCTGTCACGAAGCCTGCTCCTGAGAAGTGGGGGTCCTTAATATTCTTAAACGTCCTGAAAGTGATCAGCATTAATTCAAATATTTTCATACACATCTGGGCCATCACATCGGGATTATTGCGTAGCCGAATGCTCCAGTGACGGATTGTAGAAATCATGTAGTTCACCGTGGGGGGTCCTCGTGGAGGTGCTAGATAAACATAATTTAACCATTTTGCGCATGCTTTGATGTCTCTGACGGCAATAGTGAATTCAGGCCAGGTGCGTCTTCGAAGAACTGGAACGTAACAAGGATTATATTTAATAAACAACGGCATATTATTCCAGGTTCGGACCATTTCAGGATATGTTTCCAAAAGCCTGATCTTCCAGGTGGGTTGATGGATGGACCCATGCTTAGCACTTTCCGGTATATCGTCTGGACCAAATTGTGTAGCAAATGTGGGAGGCTTGCCACATTGTCGTTGAATTTCGGCGTTGTAATCGGCCAAAAGTATGCAGTATGGCACATATTGGTCATTATTGGTGCCGATCCATCTATGATGAGACATGCTTCTGAAATATTCTGACTTTATGATAGTTTCTTCTAGGTTCGCTAGTGATTGGATCTGAATGGCCACCCGTTCTTTGTGGGTGTTTGCTATCTTTTCCAGTGTCTGAAGCCACTCGGGTGCTTCCACTTCCAAGGTGTCTAGTCCCTCTGAGGTTCGTTGCCCTCCAGGCATCGGCATAGGAACATACGGTTCCTCGTATGAATCATCTACCTCAATAGGGACCAACTCTTCTGGCTCTGGTTCTACTACTGGAGAGGGTTGTCTCTCGTATGTCAGTAACCTCTTTTGTAATTCTGCCACCTGCTCAGTTAAGGCCTTTACCTCGTCTAAGGTAGATGTTGATGGGACACTCTTCGGTTGTTCTTCCTGTTCCTTAAGTCTGCTCCGTAGTGTGTCACGTTCTATTTCCAAGTCATCATGGGCTTCCAGAAGATCTGCATAGCTTTCCAAAATGGTTTTCATCGTCTCCGAGGGAACTGCTTTGAACTGCTCTAGATCTATCTCGTGGGGAGAGCCTTCCATTGCCGCTTCCAGATTCTCTTCATTTTGTTTCTGCAGTCTCTTGTTCTCTTCAAGTGCCGTGGCCATATGTTTCCTGAGTAGCGCCAAGTTACGTCTGACTCGTAGGTTATCGGCCTGGTATACTTCGAGCAAGGCTTCTAGTTGTTTGATGCCTGATTCTTTCGATGGTTGGGGTGCCTCCAGTAGTGTTTGGTGAGCCTGCTCAAGCGTTGTATAACGTTGATTCACATCTGCATTTTCCTCTTCAAGAGTTGTAAGTTGCCTTTGTAAGTTCTGGTGATTTGTTGTCAGTTGTTGATACCGGTCGTCAAGAGCTCTGTACTCATTCTGAAGCTGATATACACATTGATTTAATGCTAGAAATATACTATTTACATTAAATAATGCAGGGAGGGGTGAAGATGCAGGGGGAATGGGGGCGGGAAAGGGAGTTGTGAATAATGTGGATGCAAGTGGAGATGTGGGTGGAGGGGGTATGGGAGATGGAGGTGGCATGGGGGGAGGGAGCGGTGCAGTGGCAAGAGATGTTTCCATAGTGTCAAATGTTTGAGTGACCGTGTAGATGGGGATCGTGGGTGGGGTGGATGTGACGTTAGTGAAGAGAGTGGTGAAAGTGGGCATGGTGACTCCCCCGAATTGGATTCCCGGAGAGAGTGGAATTCCCATGATGATTGTGGTGGTAGTGGACGTGGTGGTGATAGTGTCATGTGGTGGAGTGAGTTGTGTAGTGAGAGGTGGGGAGGGTGGTGACAGTGGTGCTTCGTGATGTTCGTCTGCTTGCGTTGTATCTCCTGGTGCTGATACGTTGATATGAATTTGTTTCCCAGACCTCATGGGACGGGCGGGAACTCTTTTCTCAAATCGGTGAATGTAGGCCATTGCCTCATGAATGGCCTCATCCAATCCTACTGCATCTGCATGTAGGTTGATGGATTCGATGAACATATCATCCACACCTTCCTCCGCCAGCAATTGGTTCATGAGTTTCTTGCCTGCTTCAAGTGACATTTTATGCTGTTCTTGAACTAGCTGCATGGTTCGATATAGTCTTTTTATTTGTGCCGAATACGCAGGGGCACTTGCTAACTGTGAAAGTTCGTCATACTCTTGTTCCTCGTAGGCTTCTTCCTCTTGTTCGGTCTCTTGTTCCTCGACGTCGACTTCTACAACTTGCGGTTGGGTGGGGGCTGACATTGTTGTATGGGTTTGTGGTTCCTGATCTCGCTCTGTTTCCGTTTCGAGATTAGAGTCATAGATTAGTCTAGCCACTTCTTCATCAGTGAGATCATTGAGAGTAAAGCCTTGTGGAAATTCCAAATCTGATGGGACGGGTGGAAACACCAGATTGGGTCCCTCTGTACTTGGTCTTGGTAGCCGAATGGTGAATGGTCTAATGCGTCGTGTCTGGGGAGGGGTAATTTCTGGTGTAGTGGTGGCTCCCCTTGGTTGAGCGCAGGGTAATTGGACTCCCCCTCTCATCTTCTTTGATGGAGGACCTGCCGCTGATAGCCTGCTCTGGAACTCCTAGGCCCGGGACCATACGAGTGCCCGCTGAATAGGCACGTCATAGGCTAGACATCGATAGATTATCTTGGTCAGAGCACAACACCCGTGGAGCACATTTTTCTGCTTCTTGTTCCACCGTTGATGGGCTAGGTGAATCTGATCTATGATCCAATGTGGTACGTTGATACGGAGGCTTTCTGTCTCTGCCAAATACAAGCTAAACCATATCTTCTTTGGGGGCATGGTGAATCTTTCGCACTATGGACACTTGATAAAGAGTGGCGTGTTCCACAGGTGGTTTAGTGCAACAGATTGGGCATTCCTTGCACAACCTTTGGACATCAGCTTCCATAGTTGGCCAATGTACTCCGAGTCTCCTTAGTGTCTGTAAGGTTCGTTGCTTTGAGTAGTATTGCTTTAATGCACCTACATGTGCTAATTGCAACCACTTTGCATACTCGTCCTCTTCTACACAACAAGCCAAGATTCCTTGATCCGTGTGCTTGTACATGCTTCCTGCCATGATGTGGTACTTTTGGGCTTTCACAACCTCTCTATTCTGTGTGTTTACTACTGGATGGTTAGGCCCGTATGTCAATACTGGTACCAATGGCTTAGCCCACTGCGGTACAACTTCCAAATTAAACAAGTAAGCATCAGGAAGGTCATTTGATACTCCTTGTGGGGCTTCTCCAGATGTGAGCCTAGAGAGATGATCTGCTCTCAAATGAGTCCTACCTTTCCTTACCACAACCTCAAAATCATATTCCATTAGCAAGAGAAACCATCTTACTAATCTTCCTGTATTGCATGGCTTGTTTACGAGATATAACAATGCTTGATGGTCAGTAAAAAATTTAAACTTGTTTGCAAGCAAATAGTGTCTAAATTTCTTAACTGCATATACCATGCCTAAGCCTTCTCTCTCCGTAGTGGTGTAATTTCGTTCAACTGCATTCAATTGTCTACTAGCATAGGCAATTGGAAGATCCATATTACCTTCACCCGTAGGTTGTGCAAGCACACATCCAATGGCATAATTGGATGCATCCACATGAACATGGAAAGGCTTATTCCAATCCGGTGTGGTTAAGATTGGTGCTGAACATAATCGCCGTTTAAGCTCATTGAAGGAATTCTCACATTCCTCAGTCCGCTCAAAGTTAGTCAGCAGTACGTACATGGGCTTTGCAATGACAGCATACATGTGAATGAACCGACGGTAGTAACCACAATGTCCCATGAAAGCTTGTACTTCCTTGACATTCCTTGGCCTAGGTAGTTCTGCTATAGCTCTCACTTTCTCTTCGTCAGTAGATATGCCATTCTTTGATACTATGTGTCCTAGAATCTTGCCTTGCCTGACCATAAAAACACATTTTTCTGGGTTTAGGCAGACTTGATATTCTCTACATTTGTCAAAGATTTGTCTGAGTTCAGGAATATGGGTTTGTCTAATGTTGGAATGAGCACAAAGATCATCAACATAGACTTCTAAGTTTTTCCTCAGGAACTCCTTAAATACATGGCACATTAGTCTCTGGAAGGTAGCTAGTGCATTGGTAAGCCCAAATGGCATTACACGAAAGGCAAATATACCCACTCTGTGGCAAAAGCTGTTTTATGCTGATCTTCTGGAGCTATGGCTACTTGATTGTAGCCCGAAAATCCATCGAGGAAGCTGTACACTTCCTTGCCTGCTACTCTTTCTAAGAGGTGTTCTGTGATGGGAAGCAGATAGTTATCTCCAATTGTGGCTGCATTGACCTTCTTCAAGTTAATGCATACACGTAGATTGCCATTCTTCTTGGGCACCACTACGATGGGGGATACCCACTCAGTGTGCTCAATTTCATAGATAAATCCAGCTTCAACCAGTCTATCTATCTCCTCCTTAATCTTGGCAGCATAATTATCGTTATATGTATAGGGATTTTGCTTAGAGGGTTTAGCATCTGAGGTCATGGGGATAGTGTGTGAGCATATATCAGGGTCAACACCTTTCAAATCCTTGTAACTCCAAGCGAATACATCTCTGTATTCTCTTAGCAAGGCTATTAACGCATGCTCTTCTTCCTCTGTTAGGTCATGGCCTATGTACGTGCATCTCTCCTCTCCTTCTTCTAGGGCCACTACTATTTTCTTGGTGGTTTCTTTGTTATCATAGGCCTCTCCTGATTGTGCCTCTCGTTTAGGCATTCTTATCATGACTCTCCTGTCGTCTATCTCATACTTCTTAAAATTTTTTGGGACCTCAAACAAAGATTCTTCCTCTTCTGGTGAGACTTCTCTCTTCTTTCGTTTCTTCCCTTCTTCCTTCGGGGTCACATGTGTTGCTAATCTTACATCATTTGTAAGCTCTCCATGCCTCTGGGGTTGAAATTCTACTTCATGGAAGTATTCTTCATCTGATGCAAAAGGTGGGTCCATAATGATTGACTCTAGATCGGAGTCACTTGCATCCTCAAATGCATCAGGGCTAGGTTCACATTCTTCTAGAACTGCCTCTCCCATGATTGGCTCTATGGAGAAGACTGAAATGTCATAGCCATCCTCATCACAGTGGGGTGTCCATTGTTCTTCATTGATGGCCACATCCATTGTTGCTAGGATTTCTGCCCAGCCGTGGGGTTCAAATTCTTCGTCAGGAAAGACTACAGGTGCATAGGCTGGGTCTTGAATGGGTCTATGTGTTTCGTTTGCACCTATTTCTCTGGCCTTTTCTCTCTTCTCTTCCTCTACTACTACTTTGCACATCCATAAGTGAGTGTCTTCATGCATCCATGAGGATCCTGATCCTATGGAATGCACAGACTCAGTCTCATCTTTGGCTCTATGGATGGGATTCCATTGAATAGGTGGTACATCTCTATGAGAGTAATCCTTAAGATTGACTTTGGTCGTAACACCTAAGTGCTGCAGGTACAAAGAATTGGTTCCCCAATCCTGTACCACCTGCAATTGTCGCATAAAAGGTCGTCCCAAGATCATCTCATAGGCATGATTTTTGCTGAAGTCACATATGGCAAATGTGTGCTCAAACTCGACACCACAGGTGGTGAGAGTTATTCCTTCTAGCAATCCTAAGGGTCTCTCAATATGACCATCGGCCATCTGCAATTTCATTTTCGTTGGCCTGAGTGCTGGCTTGCCCCAACGCTTCCATAGGGAAGTGGTGGCAATTGCAACTCCTGCACCTGAGTCCAAAATTGCCTTGGTGGTGTACTCCTGGTAGGTAATGGGAAGATAGGTGTTCCCTTCTTCACCTTCACACATATCTCCTATCTTATCCAAGGGTATCTCTGGCACTGTCCTATGTGATCCTACCTGGGAACGAGGTTTTGCTATCTCGGGCACTTGATTGGCTACATGTTTCCACACTTCTGGTCTAACCTTAAGTAGCTCTTCCAAAGTGAGATTGCACTGCACTTTGGTGTTCTTCACCACTTCTGTGTTCCTAGGTATGACTGAATCTTCGTTTCTTACCATGACTGTAGGTGCTCTCATACAGGTGGACTTTGCTTCCCATGGGCCTGTGAAATGGGGTAGTTCTTGTAAAGAATTAGACTCGAAGTCTAATCTTTCTTGAGCTTGGGTACTCTCCTGCTCTCCATAAATGGAAGGAAGGTCTTGTGGGAATTGATCGTGTGTGTCATCCACAAGTTCAATGGGAGGAGGGACTTCACTTTCTTTAGCCCATTTGTCTTCTTGAATCTCCCGTAGGAATTCTGGTGTGAACCGATTCATAGAAGATGATGTGTCTGGCTCCGTAGAGTTAGGCACATAGGCTTCATGCACATAGGCTTCTTGAGCAGGAATGCTTACTCTTTCACTTGCCTTACCCTTGTGTTGAGAGGCTGGTTCCTTTTCTGATTGTGCAATCAGCTTCTCTATTCTTTCTAGGGAGGGGGGTTGTCTGGTTCAATGGAAGCGGGCACATAAGCTTTCGGTGGGGAATGGGTCATGTTTTTGCTTGCGTTATCTCTTTCTTGATTTTGTTCTTCCTTGGAAGATCTTGCAATTATGCCCTCTAACTTCTCTAGAAGTCCATCCAAGTGTAATTGCGTCTTGGCTAAGCCCGAGTAATTGAAAAGGCGACTGGCTTCAAACATAGTCTGAGCCAATGCGACCATTTTCGCGCAAAGCTTGGTTCTTTCTATCTCTAGGTCAGCTCTAGGTTAACACTTGTCATGATCCGTGACATTTGGCCCCTCTTGGATTCTGGCCTGATATGCTTTAAGCATCATGTCTATGTCTTCAGGAGTGGGATCAGCTAATACTGATCCTACTCTAGGGGGTGGTGGAATCGTATGAGGTGGGTTGGAAGGTGGCGGGTCGGATGGCGATGGGAATGGTGGTGGTGGGGTAGTGTGAGACGGAGTTTGAGATGTGAGTTCAGTTATCCTGGCTTTGGTTTCTCTTATGCTCTCCTCAAGTTCACTCATCTTTTTAGCCCATTGTCTTTTCATTCTTTCCCGACTATCTTTCCATGCTCTAGTCCTTTTCTTTGTCATGCTCTCGGTTTCACTAGCCTCTGGGTTCTTATCCTGGTTTACTTCTTGGTTCTGTTGCAATGCCTGAGCTCTAGTCACTACCTGTACTGGTGCGGTGGATGTCACACTTCTTGTGGAGTCTACCACCAACCCAATAACGTTAATAGGAGTGATTTTTGGCATATTATTAGGATTCTTAGGGCAATCTCGTAAAAGATGCTCCTTTCCACATTCTTGGCAAAAGCCCTGAATTGTTACTGACTGGGGTTGTGTGAGTGGAGGTAAGGGACAATCACGAATGAGGTGAACTCCCTGACATCTGTAGCATGGTCCTCTAGGGAATGGGGGTCTTACCTACCTAGGTTGAGGCTTAGGATTAGGGTTCGTATACATGACGTTTGTGTAATCTGACTCCCAACTAGGTTCACTCGGTTCCTCACTGTAGTAGGACTCACCATGTTCAGGAGATTGCATGTAGTAAGCATGGGGACTATCGACATGTGTAGAATCAAAGCTATGGTCACTGGGGTCACTTTCGGAAAGCAGTGGGGTTACAGGGACTATAGCTCTATTCAGGTTTTCTTCTACTGCTGCATATTTTACTGGGATCGCATTAGCTGGGGCAGGGGGTTGTTGAGCTAACACAAGCTGAGGCCTTTGTTGGTTTTGGTATGGTTGCTGATAAGGTTGTTGTGGCCTGCCATATGGTTGTGGAGGGTACGGGTTCTGGTATCTTCCCTGCTGAGGGTATGGCTGAGGGTAGGGTTGCCTAACCGCCTGCTTGTTGTATGGGCAATCTTGCGCGGTGTGATTGGTGTACCTCCGTTCTATGGTGCAGTACTGGCTACTAGAATTTACTTGGGGTTGAGCCATAATGGGATAGACATTTGCCATATGGTTGCCTCCACAATTATAACATCTTTTTACAGGGGCGAACCTTGGGATTTGTTTACTAGAGACACCTAGTTTCTGAGCAACTTTCTCTGCAAGTTCCTCAATCGATGTGGATTGCGTGGAAGAGAGGCTTGAGGCACTATCTGAATCTTTGTATATCTTGGAAAGCTCTAACTCCTCCCCTAGGTTATCCTCAATGTCAATACACATGCGTACACACTCTTCTATGGTCCTAGGGTCCTTCAAGTACACATATGATCTTAATTTGGTACTTAGCAATCCATCCAAGAATAAAGCCACTTGCTTAGCTGGTGTGGGTAGCTCAAGGACAGGGCATCTTTCAAGATATTGCCTAAATCTCCTTCCTGCAAGTCTCACGGTCTCTTGAGGGGTTTGCTTGAAGCTGTGAATCAGTGAGGAGGTATTATGTCTTATGCCACTCTTAGAAAATTCAATGATGAAAGCCTCTAGGAGTTGGCCTATGCTCCTGAACTGTCTCTCGTTTAGTGGTTGAAACCATGTCAGGGCAGTGTTCCTAAGGGTTAGACCAAAGGCATTGTACTGCGTGAATAGATCCTCCACTTGTTTAGCTCTCAGGACTTGTCTAAACTCAGCCACATGATCGTATGGATCTCCAGTGCCATCGAAGTAGTTCTTCATGGACTTAACTAGCTGAGTTGGTCTCAAGGTCCTTGTGTGCTCTCTAGGTCGTGGTAGAGGGAACTCATCCGCATTTCTTTGATTCCTGTGAGCTCTAAGTACCTCAGGCTCTACTCTATTTGTTTCCGTCCTCGTTCTTTCTCTGCCCCCTGAGTTGGCAAAGCTCACCTCCGACCTTTCTCTATGTCTGTCTCTTTGAGTTCCGTGAGCGTGGGAGGTTCCAGCTCCTGGGTGGCCAAAGGACACGTTCGATCTTGGTTGGGGGAAAACGAATTCACCCTTCCAAGTGTAAGCATGCCTATCATTTTCTGTCACCACAAAGATCCTCTCTGAAGCGTGATCTAAGTAGGTCACTCTGCCTGGGCTATCAGGATCCTTAAACTCATAGATCATGATTGTTCCTATATCAGTTGGCTGGTCAGATTTATACCTCCAAAAGGCTTCGTCAGTTTCTCGATTGAGGAGCAAATCTATGCTCTTATTATCCTGGGGAATCCACTCTCCTGTTATAATCCTAGTGAGAACCGATTTGCCTCGAGGGGTTCTAGGTTCTGTACCCATGTTTCCTTGCTCTAGGTCCCCTAAGTCCGCTTCTGAGATCACATTTCCAAATTCGTCCGTCCTATCTGGGTGACTGGTGACTACGTATATGGTTCCTTCTTTGTCCAAGTATGCTCCGTTTTCAAACTTGACAGCTGGGCGCTCTAGTCCAATGGATTGATCAGGATTCTTAATCTGTACCACAGATCTTCCTAGGCCGTCCTCATAGATGCTGGCACCGAATCGGTTGGTCGTAAGGTATTCCAACTGCGTTTTGTATGGGCCTTCTACCCTGTGCAAGTATGGCACTCCTGAACTTCCCATAGGTCTGTCCATGCCTTGAGACATCTCTGATTCACTGGTATCAGAGCTAGGGTAATGTGAGTGGTGACTCAACTGCTGGGCCCAAGACCTCGCAGTATGATTGACACTAGCCTCTGAAGACCTAAGGCTTTGTCTATCTCTTACTAGGTGTCGTCCTGATCTAAGGTTCATATGCCTAACTGATTAACCCAATTTGTCCCAGGTACAACCTCGTTGCAGAGTCCTTTTGTATCGGTTACTTGATTCTTTTTAGTTGATTCCCGTGTTAAAATTCTTGTCTGATATCACGTTGTAAGGAATACTTGAGTTTAATTTCGCACTTTAGTTTGGTCGTTTCACGTTAGGTTCTTTTCCTTTAAGGTTGTTGCCCTGGTGTGCCCAGGACGCGCGTTCCCAAGCCTGCACTTAATCTTGCTTTGCGTACCCTTCGATGCTCTCAAAGGACTTGTAAAAGGCCCACCGTTAGCTCAAGACTTAAATTCAAAAGACAGAATCAATCACTTTCATTCATGTAACACTTCACCAATTTGCACTATGATTTTTTGGACACAACTCTAGAGATCCCTGAATTTTGTTCCCCCTGAAATCAGAAATCACAGCAAACGGATTTCGTATGAGAAAGTTATGCCAGTTCAGGGTTTTGGGGCTAAAACAGGATTAAACTAGGTTAACAGGCAAACAGGAATTCTCGGGTTACTTGGGTCATGCCCACGTAATGCAATACTACACCCTAGTGTTTGTCTCACACTTGGCCAAAATTTAGACCATTATTTTTGTCTTAAAAATTTGACCTAATTTGCCCTTCTAACGTGTTCGCAAAGTCTGTCGGTCGCGATTGACAGGTCAGTCGCGATCGACGTGTCGATCGCGATTGACAGGTCCGTCGTGGCTGTCAGTCGCGATTGACGTGTTGATCGCGATTGACAGGTGGCTCGAAAAGTCAATCAATCGTGGTCAAAGGGTCGTTGACTCTGTCAGTCACGATTGATGGGTCGATCGCGATTGACAGGTCGGTCGCGAGGGTCTGTCCGTCGTGGTCAAACAATCGTTGACTGTGTCGGTCGCGATTGACAGAGCCGTCGTGGGCTGTCAGTCGCGATTGATGGGTCGATCGCGATTGATGACTCGATCGCGATTGACATGTGTCACGCGTATGGTCCGTCAGTCGTGGTCAATCGGTCGTTGACTCCGTCGGTCACGATTGACAGAGCCATCGTGGGCTGTCGATCGCGATTGACGTGTCAATCGCGATTGACAGGTCTGTCCGTCATGGTTTGTCGATCGCAATTGACAGAGCGATCGCGATTGACAGAAATCTGATGAATTTCAAAAAACTAAACACATTTTTGGGAAGCTCTAGGCCTGTAGATCATGGTTTTGCACTTTGTTTGGCAATTTGAGCATTTTTTCTGTCGGTCGCGATTGACAGAGGTCGGCAACACACAGACAGTTACTGCGAATTCCGTACCTGCGCAGAGTACTGGGGACGATGATGTGGCCTGTACCTGCAAGACAGCTCAAGAAACATGCAAAAACAGCACACACAATTTTGCTCTCTCGCTCTCTCTCACAAGTGAAATGAGGGAAATGAGGTGGAGATGGTGATATGATCAAAAAACTGGAATTTTCGCGATGATGGAAATGGAGGTGGAAGATGGTGATGATGATGATGATGGTGATGATGGTGGTAAGGTAAGAAAGAGAAAAATAGGAAAAGTAAAGAAATTACCTACAACACCAACGTCTCCAATCTACGTCTTACCATCACACGCTCGTCCTCAAAGTTCGATCCCTGGCAACGGCGCCAAAATTTTGGTGTAGCTCAGTGATGAGTAGCACCTCCTTTAATGTCAATCCGGGAAGACGTGAGGATGGTATGAAGACCTCGAGCAAGTGGAGGCACAAGTGCGTGAGTGAGAAGCACACAAACATGCACACACATACACACACACGCGCACACACAGTAAGACAAAGAGTGAGAAGCAATGGAGTTCTTAGATTACTTTCAAAAAGCTCTTACAAGTTCGTTTCAATTACAATCTAACCTAAAAAATGAGCTCTCTAGCTCCTTTTATAGTTTTTGACTAGCTTTGGCCCTGTTCAGACCTAGTGTCCGGCCTAGTTAAAAATTAGGTTCCAGGGCTTATTAGAGGGCTCAAACGAGATCTAAAAAATATGAAAATTGGCAGGTAGATACTTCTAAAGCTCCTCAAGCTCAAGGACTCCTTGGCTTGCACAAAATGGAGGTACAAAAATATGAAATGATATTTACAATGGTTTTTAGTGATGAAAATCACTATTTGTGTAGGGATTTTCTCTGTTGATTTGTCATACACCTCTTTGAGCTCCCTACTTGCTCTTTCTTCTTGTGTGCTCAACTCCTTGATGTCTGAAAAATTAGATGGCCTACTTGCCAGATCTTCTTTGATTTCCATGTCTGCTTGTGCTGTCCCTTCGCTCTGACTCTCTTCGTCTTGTGGCTCGGTTCCCTGACTGCTGCCAACAACTTACGACTATAAAATTCTTGCAAAATCGTCTAATCAAAACAGAACCGAAAGGCACTATTTGAGAACAGCACCTCTGTTAATAGTCTAGTCCACATCTTGAAGTGAAGCAGCAACCTCTTACTTACAAATTTCCCCTTTCCCTTCTCTACAACTCTACTCTTTTCTTTCCTCTCAATGAGAGCCTTCCTATCTTTTTCAAGCTTAAGCTCGGTACTTACCACCTTTGATGGATGAATCACAACATTCACAATTTGATATGAAGTACTCAATTTTTCTATAAACCCACACCACCTTGCATCTTTGCCTTTGAAACACACCTACAATCAAGCATTATCTCTGCAGAATGAAAACATATTAGTGTGCAAAAACCAATAGTTTATATTGCTAACAATCTCCATGAGTGACATGTTCTTCCTTTTAGCAACTTCATTCTTTTGAGGAGTATATGACACTCTACATTGATCTTTTATCCCACATTAAGAAAAAAATTCATTAGAGTTAGAAGACATGTATCCCCCCCTTGATCAGAACAAAGGGTTCCCATTTTACATGTTGAGAGATTTTCAAACAAATCAAAAAACTGTTCGACGCACGTAAACACTTCAAACATTTCTTTCCGTGGATACACCCATGCATGGCTAGAAAAATCATCATTAAAAGTCAAAAGTAAAGGTAGTTCCCAAAAGAGGGTGTGTATATTGGATCAAAGACATCACTGTGAAGAAGCTACAATTCCTAAACCATCTTTTGGGAAGGATGAATGCTCCATTTTTCTTAGAATACATGCTTTACAAAGATGTTTACATGGTGCCTCAAGTTTTAGTAGAGAGGACACAATTTTAGAATTTTGCCAATGTATCAATCTAGCATAATTCAGATGACCAAAGCATGCATGCTAAAGCTTTGCATATGGTATACGCTGATAATCTTGAAATGCACATGGTGAAACATTCAGAGATTTTTTTTTATCTATGAGCTCATATGACCAAGGAAATAAAATGATAGAATCAATAATAACATTGATATATCATGAATTGTATATTTGTCATAAGGAAATTTCACAACCAATACAATCTTGGCTTGTGTTGAAACTGAGAATAGATTTTTCTTCATTCCTAGCACAAACAAAGCATTTGACAATGTGAAATAACTACCATTAGTAGTAGTCTGAGTGATCTTACCACATCCAATTATAAGGTAAGAGGATTTGTTAGTGCATGTGACAATATTCTTTGTCGAGGTAGGTTGAAGTGATTTGATGAAACTACACTCCAAGGTAGTTGTTACCAAATCTTGTAGACACATGTACATAGAGATAATACAATAACAAAATCCCACAAGAACACACAAAGAATAGAGAGAGATAAGATTGAAAAAAAAGATTGGGTACAATCTCCCCCCAAATACTCTAATGGATGAGTCTCTCGGAGTTTATAGGTATTTTCATTGTGTCCTAAATATAAGATACATTTGGTGGCTCTTCAAAAAGCATGCATTTACAAAGAATATCATTTATTTACAAAACATCACTTTGTAATCGATCTACTATTTTTACAAAAATATATAAAATACTATCTTTTGAACATCCTGAAAAATATTTAAGTAAATCCATGTGTGTTCACTTCCTCACGATTCTTCACTTGCTAAATCAAACATAATCACATTAAAAACCTCAAGACATTACAATCCATTTAACACTCCATTATTCCATAAAGTATAACATTCCTCCCAATTGATAAGAAACTAACCTCATTTGATAAGAATAATATAGACATAGATGGTCAATCCCATGTCCCATCACTGAACAATCATAAGCATATTCCATGTAAAAAAAACACATGCATGGAAATGGAAAAACTGGAATTTGATGTGACTATCAATGATATGCAAAAATCAAAGTGATCATAATATGGACTTCATGATGTCTTATGAATCCATTGAGATTATTCAAGTGCGTGATTTTTATATTTAAGTAAATATCTATGATATTGCTTACTCGTGCATGTAGTAGTAACATCAGAATCAAGTATTTTCTCTAGAATTAAAATTTCAACATCCTCTTCAAGTAAAGTTAGATCACCTAAAATAGGAGTGAATGGTAAAGTTCCTTTAGAGGATTTCAATAAACTAATATGAATAGAATTACCAATGAGAAGGTATGTCTACTCTAAAAGCATTCTGATTTATTTCTTGAATAATATAGAAAGGTCCATAGTAACATGGTGCAAGTGTAACCTTAGGATGTTGTGAAATTTTTTTCAGACATCTTTTAACTTTTCATAATCATACTAAGTCATTTTCATTCAATTTTTTAGCTACTCGTTTCTTATGAACATTACACATGTAACATTCTTGTCTCTTATTAATTTGCTTATGAACCTCATGAAGTGTATAAATATGATCTTGTACAAAAGAATCAGCCATAGGGATATCTGTTGGAATGATATTCATGGGAGTGGCAAGCTTTTAACCATAAGCAATTTCATATGGTTCACATCGAATAGTTGTATGTGTTGTGTTATTACATGCAAATTGCATTAAAGGAATTTTCTCATCCCAATTACTTCGATTATATAAAGAATAACAAGATAATAGATCTAAAATAGTACTTTTTGTAGCTTCACTTTGCTTTACTTTCACGATGAAATGTGGAGCTAAAGTCTATTTTGGAACCTAAATTTTGAAATAATGCAACCCAAAAGTGATTACGAAAATGAACATCTCGATATAATAGAATAACTTTTGGAAAACCACGATATAAAAAAATACATTTAATAAATCACTTAGCATCTTGAGGTGAAGATAAAGCCTTTTTACAAGGAATGAAATATGCCTAGTTACTAAACCTATCAATAGTTTTCCAAATCATATCATTATGAGATGAATTTGTAGGAAAACTAGTAATAAAATCCATATAAATTTGTTCCCATGGTCCATTAGGTATGGGAACTGACATTAATAATCCAAATGGTTTGCCATGACGTCCTTTCACACATTGACACAAAATGCTATGGAAAACATATTGTGCAATATACTTTACCATGTTTGGCCAAAAGAAGAATTCTTTACATGTAGAAATAGTACTTTGTATGCCCCTATGACCCATATACCGTGGTTCATGCATCTCCTTCATAAAAAAGTTCTTTAAAATCTTGTGTGATGCATAACTTATGTTGGAAATACAAGAATCCATTACACAAAAGTGAAGTGATCCTCATTAGGTGGTGTAGAAATATTGAAAACAGTCCATGTTTGTGAAAAACACAAATCACATGCAAAAGTTAGAATCATGTCATGAAATGAATGAATATGAATAACAGAAATGTTATGGATTGAAATAATATTTGTTTGTGGGGATGGAAAGCAAGTAAGGGCATCGACTACAACATTAACTTTGATAGGTTGATATTGCATTATAGGCTGAAAATTTTGTATGCATAAAGCCCATTTAATGTGTCTTTCAAAATTCAATGGTTGATTTAATAAATGTTTAATAGCTTGTTGTTTTGTTTTGATTAGAAAATCATAACCTATAAGGTAATGTTTTCAAATTTTTAAAGCATGCACAATAGCTAAGAGCTCCTTATCATATGTACTATAATTCTTTTTAGAAGGTTTAAGTTTCCTACTTTCAAATTCAATGGGATGATCATTTTTCATTAATACAACACCTATACCTAAACCATAGCATCTATAACTACATGGAAAGGTTGTGCACAATCTAGTAAGTGCAAAAGACGTGCATGAGAAAGTGCATGTTTGAGTTTTTGAAAAGATTATTGTTGTGCTAATCCCAAGCTACATGTTTGAGTTTTTGAAAAGATTGTTGTTTTGATAATCCCCATGCAAATTTTAACTTTTTATTCAATAATAATATGAATGGAAGTGCTAAATAAGAAAAACCTTTTACAAACTTTCTATAAAAACTAACGAGCCCTAGAAAAGAGCATACATCATTCGTAGATTGAGGTACATGCCATTCTTCAATTACTTTAATTTTCTTTGAATCTACATGAACATGTTGACTAGAAACAATGTCCTAAATACTCTAATTCTTTTCGAAAAAAAAAAATCTTTTCAAGGTTTGCATAAAGTTTGTTTTTGTTATTGCTAAATCATTTTCATCATCATTTTCTCTCTCACTATAGACAAGTATATCATCAAAGAAAACAAGAACAAAAGCTTGGTAATCAAGGAAAATGTTATTTATCGTACATGCAAATGTTGTAGCTGCATTGATCAGTCCAAAAAGTAGTACCATGAATTCAAAGTGACCAGTTTGAGTTCTAAAGGTAGTCTTTTAAATGTCATTTTGTGTCGTTTGTATCTAATGATACCCAGATTTGAGATCAATTTTACGTGCTCCATGAACTCTATCTAGCAAATCATCTATCCTAGGAATAGGATATCTATTTTTAATTGTGATCTTATTGAGTGCTCTATAGTCAATGCACATCCTATAAGTCTTTTTCTTCTTCTCCACTAAGAGAACAAGTGCTCCAAAGGGAGAAGAACTAGGACTTATAAGTCTTTTGGGAGTAGATCCTTAAATTGATTAGCTATTTGTTTTTGATGTAAAGGTCCATGCCTATAAGGTGCTTTATGGGAAGGAGAACTACTAGGAATTAAGTCTATACTATGACCAAGAGATCCCCTAGAAGGTGGTAGTTTAGAAGGAAGATCAACCATAAAGGAATCCTTATGAGAAGCAATAAATGATTTATGTGCATTAGGAAGTGTATGTGTATAATCAACTATGTTATTGACAAAAGCAATACATGAATTGTAGCCTTTCCTAAATGCACATTTTACTTGAGTATAACTAAGTAATGGAAATGGTTGGAAGTCATGCATTACAGACAAAGAAATATCTTGATTATTAAACTTAAAACTAATTTTGTGTATATAATATTCAATGAATGGATTGTAATGATGATGAAAAGGCATGTCAAGTATACCATCAAAGGACTACAAAGGAGCAGTTAAGAATGTGCATTAATCTACATATGAACCTATTAAAATCTGAACATTATGCACGTCACTTATAATATTATATGTATTTCCTTGAGCCCTAACTTTTTACATAAAAGGAAGTGGGTTTAGTTTGAGATCTTGCACTAGTGTACAAGTAATAAAATCATGAGAAATACCATAATCATGTAAAATAATAACAAATTTAGCATTAATGGTACCTTGCATGCAAAGCAAAGAATGGATATAATTGTTTTTACCCAACGTACCTAGATCTTTATCCAATGCTTCTTTGGTCCAATAAAGTTGAGTGTCTTCATGAACCACCTCCATCTTGTGTACTTGAACTCTGACAAGTTTCATATTGTTAATTTGCAACCTACATTTATCTTTAGTATGAACAAACTTATCACAATGCTAGCAAGTGATACCGGGTCTTTTTTGTTGAGCATCCATCATTGTAGTTTGAAGGAATGGAGGTTTTTTAGTTTGTAAGGGGGTGTTGATATATTTAGGTAGTGATGTGTGTGAACACTCTAGGACTGTCGGGGCACTTTTTTCCCTCTTTAGGAGGTTTTTTCCCCCGGCTTGTATATATGCCTATTGGCCTAACAACTACTTATCTTTGTACCTTCTACTGGTAATACATTTAATATTGTGTGTTGTGCTCCAAGATTCTTATTCCTCCTTGTGCTATTCGTGTGCATTCGTAGACATCTAACTCCAACAATTGATGTCTATCACATAATCCTAGATGGAGATGGTTGAACCATGCCTTAAGAGAGAGGATTAGGAAGTAATTCTCAAGCATGGCTTTTGGGGCAAGTGGTTAGCGCAACACACTCCTAACTGGGAGGTTGTGAGTTGGATTCCCAACATTGGTATTAGAGCCTAGTTGCAAAATTGGGCAAGACGGAGGTTCGCGCCTCATTTATGGGCACCTGGAAAAAGCGCTTATCTATGGTGAGTGTGAAACTAGCCTTCAATGAAGGTGCATGGGAATTTGGGCATCCATGGAGGGTGGGATAGGTCCAAATTTGGTCCATGTGCTGGATTTTGAGGTTGGTGGAAGTGCTCATGCATGGAAAGTGGGTCCAGGAGTTAGAAGGGTCCACAAGTGAGCATTGAGGGTAATGCTCAATCTAAGGGGGAAGGAATGTCACATAATCCTAGTAGGAGATGGTTGAACCATGCCTTAAGAGAGAGGATTAGGAAGTAATTCTCAACCATGGCTTTTGGGGTAAGTGGTTAGTCCAACGCACTCCTAACTGGGAGATTGTGAGTTCGATTCCCAACATTGGTATCAGAGCAGCATTTCTTGGCTCATTTCTGCACGCGTAGGCCACGGGGATTGAACCCGGGCAGCATGGATGGAAGGCTCTCACTCTAGCCAAGGTGACGATCCTCTTTGGTGCCTTCTCATTAGGCAAAAAGGCAACAAAACCTGAAGTATAAGGCTGGGCTACCATCAGCCACCCTTACATCGATGCAAGGAGGGAAGAACAATCATAAAGGCATCAAGAGGGAACCCATGCAGTATATACATGCTCATATTTTTTGGATAGGGCCTAAACATATCCATGAGTGTGAAGAAGCACACTACATTCTTTCCCACTACATCCGATACTTATGTATTGGAGTTAAGAGAATTTGGAGAAATCACAAAGCACTATCATGTTACCGGAAGTGAAGGAAAGAGTAGGTGCAGTCCTGTCCAAATGAATGGAGTCCTGAGAGCTCACCTACAAAGGATTTCTCGAGAACAAGAAGATCTCATCTCAAAGCACAGGTATGGGACTTTTTATTATTAGGAGTTAATTATAGTAACGCTCCAGTTTTGAGAAAAGAAAGGATGGGCTCTGGGCAAAGTTTTTTGAGAGAAAATTTATATGTGGAGCATATGAGGTATATATTCTCATCTTGAGTTAAGTATTCCCTCAAGAAACACGAAATCAAAAGTTCAGGGTATCCCCAAAATACCCTACTTCCATGATTTTTTCACACAAATTTCAGGAGCTATTTTTGACTAGTAACCACTTTGGGGAAGGGAAATGAAGCGGGATTTTTCTTATCTATAGTCTAGTGTAATGACTTCCATATAAGATGAATAAATCCAAAATATATCTCAGTATGATGGGAGTTTGAAGCTCCACAAGACCCCCTTCCATCACACTTTGAGAAAAAAACTTTCAGCACCTGAATCTAAGAAATTCCCATTTTGGAAGAGGGAAAAAGAGGTGTGCTAGGTATGGATGGATGGGAAAAAGTATATATACTGAGAGTATGGTGTATGGAATTCATACTAGAATCATCAGATTCATTAAAAATATAAATTAAGGATGAATTTTGTATCCTCAAAGACCGCCTTTCCACATTTTTTGAAAAAATTTCAAGTGTTAATTTTTATCAAACTCCACAATAAGAAGAAAAGACCATTTAAGAGGCTTCCCATGGATTAGTGCATACATACATGAGGTATGGTGTATGTATTTCCATGGAGAATAAGAGAATCCAAGAAAAATCTACATTTGGAGTGGATTAGAAGCTTGCTAAAAGCTTCCATTTAAGTTTTTGCATGTTCAAAGTAAAAATCTTGATTTAGGCCTCTTTTGGGGAGCAAATTAGCATGCATGAAGGGAGGATTTGGTAAGGTGAAAATACGCCAAAGCATCTTTATATATTGCTCTCTTAGATTATGGAGCGAATTGTAGAATTTAATTGATGGAAGAATGCTTTTGGGCACTCCAAAAATCACATTTTCACACTTTTTTTTAGCCCCTCCAACAGTCCACTAGTTTGGCATGTCCCGCTTGGAATGGCCATATCTTGTGCCAAAAAACTCCAAATTGGACGTGCTATGGCTCGTTTCGAAGAGCACAAGGTCTAATTTCAGTTTAAGAAAAGAAATTTTGGAAAGTATGTATTTCTGCTAGTTTGAACTGTTACACTTATGTGTTCCTTGAGTAGCTTTGATGTGAACCTTTTCCCTATACATGGGCACTTTTTACTCTAGTGCTGGCTAGAGGTTTTCTCCCCATGTTACCACATACTTGATACTCTCCTATGTGCTGGTACTTTGTACTTAGGGATATTATTCAGCTCTTACTTCAATTCAGTTTATCGATCAATAGAGAGAGCTATTCCAGCCATCGTCTTCTCCGTGTGTCTTGCTGCGTGTGTGCTCCTTGTGTGTACTTCTTGTGTGTGTTTTGCACTTCTACACACACCCAACAGTGGTAGTAGAGGAGGTTCAGCTTCTTCTCAAGTTTCGGTTTTTTGCGTTGTGGCTTGCGTGCACACTTTAGCAGTGCAAATCGACTTCGAAGCATAGAACTGTGAATTTCAGCAGCCCGGAAACATTTCCATCAGGTGTGTTGGGGTTTTACCCCCATTTTGAAGCCATTCGTACAATCAAAATCGTCATCAGAGTGATGGTTTGTGAGCTGAAATTTCAGCACTCATTTCAGATTTCGTCGAAGTGAAGATTTTGTCACATTCTTGTTGCTTAGTGAAATGGCCGGTAGCAATGGCTTGTTTGGCATGCTTGAAGCTAAAGATAAGCTTGATGGGACTAACTATTTGATGTGGTCTTACATGATGAAGCATGTTCTTGTTGCAAAACAACTTTGGAACATAGTGGCAGATGTAGATCGAAGACTGGCAGGTTCTTCTACTTCACAGTCTATTGTCACAGATGGAGCTTCTTCTTTGAGTATAGTGGTTTCTCCTTCTCCACCTACACAGGAGCAGCATAGATGGGATGGAAAAGATGCTCAAGCTCATGCTTTGATTGCGCTTTCAGTGAAGTGTCATATAGTTTCACACATTTGGTCATGTTCTACATCGAGACAGGCATGGGACACTCTTGCTTCTTTGTATGCCGTGTGTAATGAAGCACGTGTTGCATACTTGAGGAAGCAACTTGAGGATGTATGCATGGCTGAAAATGAGTCAGTGGATGTGTATGTGACACACATCAAGGACTTGAAAGAGCAATTGGCAAACATAGATGAGATCATTCCGGATGCATCACTCATTTCGACATTGTTGAAAAGATTACTGGAATCTTTTCAAAGCTTTGCTACTACACTCCGTTTGGTTGCAAAAGGAAATCCTAATATGTATGCATTTGATGAGGTTGTGTCTCTTCTTTTGCAAGAAGAGCAATCTAGAGTGAATAGGAGTGGTTTGATTGAGGAAACACAAGCACTTGCTATCTCATAAAAGGGGAAAAGCAAGTATGGTTCAGCTTTGGGTTCAAAACCAAAGCCTCATGCTTCCTCCTCCACTCATTGCTCTAATGATGGTGATTTGCAAAAGAAGAAGAGATGCAAATATTGTCGGAAGGCTGGTCAAACAATTGATGAGTGTAGAAAGCTTGCTAAATGCAACGAAAAGAAGAAGGAATCCGGTATGTCTATTGCTGAAAATTCAGAAAATGCAAAGAATGATGAAGCTAACATGGCTCAAGATTTTTGGGCATGTGTTGTTACATGTCATTATGATGTTTCTTTACATTCTAAATGTATGGTTGTGAGTGAGGTTGATTCGGATTGGTTCTTTGATAGTGGTGCTTCAAAGCACATAACATCATGCAAAAGATTTTTTGCCTCTTTGAAAGATGCAGCTAAAGGAGGACATGTGGTGTGTGCAAACAATGCCTCTTATCCTATCATTGGGAGAAATTGAGCTTACGACTACAAATGGGGGTGTGATTCTCTTGAAAAATGCATTGTATGTGCCTCGTATCAAGAAAAACTTAATTTCAGTTCATTTGATTGCCAAAGCTCGACTTCATGTATGTTGGGTGTGTGTAGAAGTGCGAGAGACACACAAGAAGCACACACAAGGAGCACAAACGCAGCAAGGCACACGGAGAAGACGATGGCTGGAATAGCTCTCTCTATTGATCGATGAACTGAACTGAAGTAAGAGCTGAATAATATCCCTAAGTACAAAGTACCACCACATATGAGAGTATCAAGTATGTGGTAACAAGGGGAAAAAACCTCTAGCCAGCACTAGAGCAAAAATTGCCCATGTATAGGGAAAAGGTTCACATCAAAGCTACTCGAGGAACACATAAGCGTAACAAACCCCCCTGGAGCGAATGATGTGAACACATACAGGGAGTGACAGATCAGCCCCCACAAGGTAACAAGCCTAAAGCTTTGCGAAAAGCTTCAAACTTTTCCCGTAGAAGAGCTTTGGTGAATATGTCTACCATATTATTTTGTGTAGGCACATATACCAAATCAATATCTCCTGCATGAAGGCGCTCTCTCACATAGTGATAATGCACCTCATAATGTTTGGTCCGTGCATGGAACACTGGGTTTCGTGCAACAACCAAAGCACTCTGACTATCTGTGAGAATATGCGTAGCAACATCAATCTCCATGCAAAGATCCATCAATAGGCATCTCAGCCATATACACTCCACTGTAGCTGTGAAAACTGCCTTGTACTCAGCTTCACAACTTGATGTCGCCACTGTAGGTTGCTTCTTACTCAACCAAGATATGCATGAGTCTCCAAGGAAAAAGCAATTACCACTAGTGGACACGCGAGTATCATAACAACCAGCCCAATCACTATCTGTAAAAGCATGCAAGCATGGTTGAGCATCTGTGCCATAAAAGAGACCTAAGCTCAAAGTGCCTCGGAGATATCTAAACACACGTTTCACCGCTTGCCAATGCTTAGTGCCAGGGTTATGCATGAATCGACTCAACTGGGAAACTGCATGCTGTATATCCGGCCTTGTGTTGCATGCATATATAAGACATCCCACAACTTGCTGATAAAGAGAAGTGTCAAATGCATCACTGGAATCCTCAACTAAGAACCTGAATCTTGTCTCAACTGGTGTGCAAACTAGCTTACAATCCTCAAAGTCAAAACACTAAAGTAGTTTTTCAACATACTTTGCTTGATGCATAACAATTCCCCCCTCAACGGATACAAACTGGATGCCAAGATAGTAGCTCAAAAGACCAAGATAAGTGACATCAAAAGTATGTTGCCAATCAGCCATAAGAATGTCAAGTTTTGCATCAATGACCTAGTCAAGAGTATGTCATCGACATAAAGAACAAGCACTATAAGGTCAGCCCCATTTTTGCGTACATAGAGTGTGCTTTCAATCGGACTACATGTGAAGCCAAGCATTTTGTCATACCATGCACGTGGAGCTTGCTTGAGACCATACAAAGCTTTATGCAAGTGACAAACCATATGCTCTTTCCCTTTCATAGCAAATCCAGGAGGTTGCTTCACATAGACCTCTTCTTGCAAATCTCCATTCAAGAAGGCTATTTTTATGTCCAATTGATGCACTTTCCAACCTCGATGGGCAGCCAACGCAACCACGGTATGAACGGTAGTCATGCGTGAAGTAGGTGCAAAAGTTTCCTCATAGTCAATGCCATATTGTTGCGCATATCCTTTCGTAGCCAATCTAGCTTTGTAGCGATCAATGCTACCATCAGATTTTCTCTTAATCTTGTAAACCCACTTTGTACCAATGACATTCTTTCCTTTTGGCAATTCACATAACTCCCAAGTACCATTCCTATGTATGGAATCCATTTCTGATTGCATAGCACTCATCCATTGTGGATCGTCACATGCATCTTCAAAAGAAAGTGGCTCTTCATTACATGCTGTAGCAATAAGAGAATAATCCACAAAATTACTTGATGAATGGTGAGAGCTTGATCTTGTTCTACCAAGTAAAGGTGCACTCAATTTGCTATCCTGCAAAGTTTGTTTCAGCCACTTTGGCATAGATTGTGCACTTTTGATAGGCATGCGTTCAATATGTAAAACATCCTCAATATGTACATCATGCGTGGGCTGAATTTCATGCTTAGTTTGAGCCATATTTTGACGCAAATGTTAAGCCATATGTGGCTGGAAATTTCCAACAATTTTGACAATTTTTGGTTGAATTTTTTCAGCCATGTTTGGCTGGAAATTCTCTGCATTTTCAGCCCTATTTGGCTGGAATTTTTCAGCCCTTTGAACCTCAGTTGGCTGATCTACATGGCCATAGTCAAGCGCACCATTTTGGAACAAAGCCATGAGTGTATCGAACACATCTTGTGAGCTAACTGTTGGCATTTTTTTGCATTCAAGTAGAAGGAAAACTGAATTTTTAGCAAATACCACATCTCGACTCACACTAATTGTGTTCTTCAATGGATGGTACAATCGATATCTCTTACTTTCAACACTATAACCAACAAATATACGTTTCTTTGCCTTGTCATCAGGTTTGTGACGTTGTTGTGATGGCACAAGAGCATATGCCAAACAACCAAACACACGCATATGACTAACAATAGGCTTATGACCATTCCAAGCCTCATAAGGAGTGATGACTCTCAATCGTTTTGTAGGGCAGCAATTCAACACATAGTTTGCATACATGACCGCTTCCATCCAAAACTTATGAGGAAGATGCTTTCCTTTAACCATACATCATGCAATTTCAAGTAGATTTCTATTTTTACGCTCGGCAACACCATTTTGTTGAGGTGTATATGACATCGTACATTGGTGTGAAATACCTCTTTCACGAAGAAAAGCATTAAACTCATGTGACATGTATTCACCACCACGATCTGTGCGTAGAGTCAAAGGCTTTTGTGAAGAAAAATTTTTAGCCATAGCTAAAAATGCTTTGAAACAAGAAAATACCTCATTCTTTGCTTTCATAGGATACACCCATGTATGGCGAGTAGCATCATCAATGAAGGTAACAAAATATACATGCTTCCCAAAAGATGGAGTCTTGACTGGACCACATACATAACTATGAACAAGTTGCAATTTTCTTCTAGTGTGTGTATGACTATCTTTTGGAAAAGAAGCACGATGCATTTTTCCAAGAATGCAACCTTCACATGCATGCTTTTCAATGGACTCGTGTAGGCAAGCCAATAACCATGTCCTTCTTTTGCAAGTAGAGCAAGCTATTGAAGTGTAAATGACCAAAACGAGCATGCCAAAGCTCCATTTTAGCCATGGAAGAACTATGAGCAACTAAGGCATTCGAGGCAGCCCTCTTGTATGTATCCATGCGATACAAACCATTACATAATGTACCGGACATCACGATAACATCACCATTGCTGAAATCATGAACCATACACTTATCATCAACAAAGTGTACATGAGGTCCAGCTTTGGCAATCAAAATAACTGAAATTAAGTTCTTCTTGAGACCGGGCACATACAATGCATTTTTCAAGATAATCACACCTCCATTTGCAGCCATAAGCTCAATTTCTCCTACTCCAATGATAGAATAAGAGGCATTGTTTGCACACACCACATGTCCTCCTTTCGATGCATCTTTCAAAGAGGCAAAAAATCTTTTGCATGATGTTATGTGCTTTGAAGCACCACTATCAAAGAACCAATCCGAATCAGCCTCACTCACAACCATACATTTAGAATGTAAAGAAGCATCATAATGACATGTAACAACACATGCCCAAAAATCTTGAGCCATGTTAGCTTCATCATTCTTCGCATTTGCTGAATTTTCAGCAATAGACATGCCAGATTCCTTCTTCTTTTCATTGCGTTTTGCAAGCTTTCTACACTCATCAATAGTATGACCAGCCTTCCGGCAATATTTGCATCTCTTCTTCTTTTGCAAATCACCATCATTAGAGGAATGAGTGGAAGAGGAAGCTTGAGGCTTTGGTTTTGATGAACCCAAAGCTAAACCATACTTGCTTTTCCCCTTTTGTGAGATAGCAAGTGCTTGTGTTCCCTCAATCAAACCACTCCTATTCACTCTAGATTGCTCTTCTTACAAAAGAAGAGACACAACCTCATCAAATGCATACATATTAGGATTTCTTTTTGCAACCAAGCGAAGTGTAGTAGCAAAGCTTTGAAAAGATTTCGGTAATCCTTTTAACAATGTAGAAATGAGTTATGCATCCAGAATGATCTCATCTATGTTTGCCAATTGCTCTTTCAAGTCCTTGATGCGTGTCACATACATATCCACTGACTCATTTTCAGCCATACATACATCCTCAAGTTCCTTCATCAAGTATGCAACACGTGCTTCATTACGCATGGCATACAAAGAAGCAAGAGTGTCCCATGCCTGTCTCGATCTAGAACATGACCGAATGTGTGGAACTATATGACACTTCACTAAAAGCGCAATCAAAGCATGAGCTTGAGCATCTTTTCCATCCCATATAATCTGCTCCTGTGTAGGTGGAGAAGGAGAAACCACTGTACTAGAAGAAGAAGCCCCATCTGTGACAGTAGACTGTGAAGGAGAAGCACTTGCCGGTCTTTGATCTACATTTGCCACTATGTTCCAAAGTTGTTTTCCAACAAGAACATGCTTCATCATGTAAGACCACATCGGATAGTTGGTCCCGTCAAGCTTATCTTCAGCTTGAAGCATGCCAAACAAGTCATTGTTGCCGGCCATTTCACTAAGGAACAAGAATGTGATAAAATCTTCACTTCGATGAAAGCTGAAATGAGTGCTGAAATTTCAGCTCACAAACCATCACTCTGATGGCGATTTTGACTGCACGAATGGCTTCGAAATGGGGGTAAAACCCTAGCGCACCAGCGCACCTGATGGAAATGTTTCCTGGTTGCTGAAATTCACACTTCTATTCTCCGAAGTTGATTTGCATTGTTAAAGTGCACGCGCGCTGCGACACAAAAAACCGAAACTTGAGAAGAAGCTGAACCTGCTCTGATACCACTATTGGGTGTGTGTAGAAGTGCGAGAGACACACAAGAAGCACACACAAGGAGCACAAACGTAGCAAGACACATGGAGAAGACGATGGCTGGAATAGCTCTCTCTATTGATCGATGAATTGAACTGAAGTAAGAGCTGAATAATATCCCTAAGTACAAAGTACCACCACATATGAGAGTATCAAGTATGTGGTAACATGGGGAAAAAACCTCTAGCCAGCACTAGAGTAAAAAGTGCCCATGTATAGGGAAAAGGTTCACATCAAAGCTACTCGAGGAACACATAAGTGTAAGAATGTACACTTTGTTGATGATAAGTGTATGGTTCATGGTTTCAACAATGGCGATGTTATCGTGATGTCCGGTACATTATGTAATGGTTTGTATTGCATGGATACATACAAGAGGGCTGCCTCGAATGCCTTAGTTGCTCATACTTCTTCCATGGCTGAAATGGAGCTTTGGCATGCTCGTTTTGGTCACTTGAACTTCAATAGTTTGCTCTACTTGCAAAAGAAGGACATGGTTATTGGCTTGCCTACACTTGAGTCCATTGAAAAGCATGCATGTGAAGGTTGCATTCTTGGAAAAATGCATCGTGCTTCTTTTCCAAAAGATGGTCATACACACACTACAAGAAAATTGCATCTTGTTCATAGTGATGTATGTGGTCCCGTCAAGACTCCATCTTTTGGGAAGCATGTATATTTTGTTACCTTCATTGATGATGCTACTCATCATACATGGATGTATCCTATGAAAGCAAAGAATGAGGTATTTTCTGGCTTCAAAGCATTTTTAGCTATGGCTGAAAATTTTTGTTCACAAAAGCTTTTGACTTTACGCACTGATCGTGGTGGTGAGTACATGTCACATGATTTTAATGCTTTTCTTCATGAAAGAGGTATTTCACACCAATGTACGATGCCATATACACCTCAACAAAATGGTATTCTCGAGCGTAAAAATAGAACTCTACTTGAAATGGCACGATGTATGGTGAAAGGAAAGCATCTTCCTGATACGTTTTGGATGGAAGCGGTCATGTGTGCAAATTATGTGTTGAATCGCTACCCTACAAAAGCATTGAGAGTCATCACTCCTTATGAGGCTTGGAATGGTCATAAGCCTATGGTTAGTCATATGTGTGTGTTTGGTTGTTTGGCATATGCTCTTGTGCCATCACAACAACGTCACAAACTTGATGACAAGGCAAAGAAGTGTATATTTGTTGGTTATAGTGCTGAAAGTAAGGGATATCAGTTGTACCATCCATTGACGAACACAATTATTGTGAGTTGAGATATGGTATTTGCTGCAAATTCAGTTTTCCCTCTACTTGAATGCAAAAAACTACCAATAGTTAGCTCACAAGATGTGTTCGATACACTCATGCTTTTGTTCCAAAATGGTGCAGTTGACTATGGCCATGTAGACCAACCAACTGAGGTTCAAAGGGCTGAAAAATTCCAGCCAAATATGGCTAAAAATGTAGAGAATTTCCAGTAGCCAAAAATTATCAAAACTATTGGAAATTTCCAGCCACATATGGCTAAACATTTGCGTCCAAATATGGCTGAAACTGAGCATGAAATTCAGCCCATGCATGATGTACATGTTGAAGATGTTTTACATAATCAACGCATGTCTATCAAGAGTGCACAATCTATGCCAAAGTGGCTGAAACAAACTTTGCAGGACAACAAATTGAGTGCACCTTTACTTGGTAGAACAAGATCAAGCTCTCACCATGCATCAAGTAATTTTGTGGATTATTCTCTTATTGCTACAACATGTAATGAAGTGCCACTTTCTTTTGAAGATGCATGTGACGATCCACAATGGATGAGTGCTATGCAATCAAAAATGGATTCCATACATAGGGATGGTACTTCGGAGTTATCTGTATTGCCAAAAGGAAAGAATGCCATTGGTACAAAGTGGGTTTACAAGATTAAGAGAAAATCTGATGGTAGCATTGATGGCTACAAAGCTAGATTGGTTGCCACAGGATATGCGCAACAATATGGCACTCATTATGAGGAAACTTTTGCACCTACTTCACGCATGACTACCATTCGTACCATGGTTGCATTTGCTGCCCATCAAGGTTTGAAAGTGCATCAGTTGGACATCAAAACAACCTTCTTGAATGGTGATTTGCAAGAAGAGGTCTATGTGAAGCAACCTCCTGGATTTGCTATGAAAGGGAAAGAGCATATGGTTTGTCGCTTGCATAAAGCCTTGTATGGTCTCAGACAAGCTCCACGTGCATGGTATGACAAAATCCATAAGCACTTGATTGCTCTTGGCTTCACATGTAGTCCGATTGAAAGCACACTCTATGTACGCAAAAATGGGGCTGATCTTATAGTGCTTGTTCTTTATGTCGATGACATACTCTTGACTAGGTCATGTGATGCAAAATTTGACATTCTTATGGCTGATTTGCAGCATACATTTGATGTCACTTATCTTGGTCTTTTGAGCTACTATCTTGGCATCCAGTTTGTATCCGTTGAGGGGGGAATTGTTATGCATCAAGCAAAGTATGTTGAAAAACTACTTTAGCATTTTGATTTTGAGGATTAAGCCAGTTTTCACACCAGTTGATACAGGACTCAGGTTCTCAATTGAGGATTCTAGTGACGCATTTGACACTTCTCTTTATCAACAAGCTGTGGGATGTCTTATATATGCATGCAACACAAGGCCGGATATACAGTATGCAGTTTCCCAGTTGAGTGGATTCATGCATAGCCCTAGCAGTAAGCATTGGCAAGCGCTGAAACGTGTGTTTAGATATCTTCGAGGCACTTTGAGCTTAGGTCTCTTTTATGGTAGAGATGTTCAAGCATGCTTGCATGCTTTTACAGATAGTGATTGGGCTGGTTGTTATGATACTCGCATGTCCACTAGTGGTAATTGCTTTTTCCTTGGAGACTCATGCATATCTTCGTTGAGTAAGAAGCAACCTACAGTGGCGATATCAAGTTGTGAAGCTGAGTACAGGGCAGTTTTCACAGCTGTAGTGGAGTGTATATGGCTGAGATGCCTATTGATGGATCTTTGCATGGAGATTGATGCTGCTACACATATTATCACAGATAGTCAGAGTGCTTTGGCTGTTGCACGAAACCCAGTGTTTCATGCACGGACCAAACTTATTGAGGTGCATTATCACTATGTGAGAGAGCGCCTTCATGCAGGAGATATTGATTTGGTATATGTGCCTACACAAGATAATGTGGCAGACATATTCACCAAAGCTCTTCCACGGGAAAGGTTTGAAGCTTTTTGCAAAGCTTTAGACTTGTTATCTTGTGGTGGCTGATCTGTCACTCCCTGTATGTGTTCACATCATTCACTAAAGGGGGGTTTGTTACACTTATGTGTTCCTCGAGTAGCTTTGATGTGAACCTTTTCCCTATATATGGAAACTTTTTACTCTAGTGCTGGCTAGAGGTTTTTTCCCCGTGTTACCACATACTTGATACTCTCATATGTGTTGGTACTTTGTTCTTAGGGATATTATTCAGCTCTTACTTCAGTTCAGTTTATCGATCAATAGAGAGTGCTATTCCAGCCATCGTCTTCTCCGTGTGCCTTGTTTGTGCTCCTTGTATGTACTTCTTGTGTGTCTCTGGCACTTCTACACACACCCAACATGAACAGGCCTACAAAGTCTAAATAGTTTTGGCAACTACATTCTGAGAGCCATATTTTACAAACCAGGAAGGCGATTGAAGTAATTTCACTTTGAGAAGTTTGTGCATGATATATATTTCAGTTTATGATTATTTGCAGGTCATAAAATGATTTTTTCAGGTCTAAGGAGGGATTACAAATGCATTTTTCTTTGGTAAAATTGCATTATTTTATTAATCATGTGACCATGCTTTATGTTTGAGAAGTGATCCGATGTTTTTGGACACTTCAAAGCTTATGTCAAGACCTGAGGAGGAAGGTGTAGAGGTCTTGTCCTCTGCAGCTGCTGATAATTATCGCCGAGAGATGTGAATTCATCTCGTACTTGTGTCATACACATGAACATTTGTCGGAATGCATTATCTACAATGGGTGATAGTATCAACGGGGTGCTAAATGAAGATGCAGTTGGTGTGGATGCAATGGGAACGGGGAATGGGGATGGGAAGGTGGATGATGTGGTGATTGTTGAAAATTGTGATGTGCCTAAGAATGTTTGTGCCGTGAGTGAAGTGAGCGATGGTGCAGTGGTTGGTGAGATGTCCATGTCAGTGGACGTGTCTAGTGCGGTGACCGTGAATATGGGTGTTACACTGGGTGCTGGTGCTGGTGTAAATACGGGATTTACAAAGGTTGAGGGATAATTTACAGGGGGGCTGGCTGGAGCCGCTTGGTGGAAAGGGGACATAGGGGTTACAGTGGGTCGGGAAGGTGAGACGGGGGAGAAGGTTAATGGCGGTGGAAATGGAAAAAGGGGTCGTGGAGTTGTGGGGGAGGGTTGAAAAGCCGGATGGAGGAATGGGTTAAATGGAAAGGTGGACGTGTGAGGGGGTATATTAGGTCTAATGGGTGTAGGAATGGTGGGTTGAATGGTCGTAAAAACGGTTTCTGCTACGCCACCGACGAAAGGAGATGTCGGTCTGGGGGAAGGAGGGCGAAGAGGGGAGGCTGGATGAAGAGGCGGTGATGGGGGAGCGGTTGGTGTGGTCGGTACGTCAGTGACTACTGCGGTATCTATAGTTGTAGCGCGGGGTGGGGAATCTACCAAGATGGTTTCTCCGGCCAAAGAACCTTCGGGGATGAGGCGTGCTTCCTTGGCTTGTTCAGAAGATTGTCCTCCGGTTGGTACACGAATGTATTCGCCGGGCTTTGAAAGGAGTCGTATTCTGCGGGGGTCAAATTGTGGTAGTGGCTTTCTTTGCAAATACCTGAGTGCTTCGTTGGAGCCTACCGATTTGACTAACTCGCGGAATCCTTTGATGTATGCGTCTTCGAATCCGCCTGTGACCAGTTCCTGTTCTATTATGGCTTGACTCTCTTCCTCGGTCATTTTTCTGCGTGCCCAAACTTTTTCCATAGTTCTATACAGCTTTTTAATTGCCAGTGTGTACGCTGCCGCTTCGTAAGTTTCCTCTTCATGGGTACTTGTATCACCATGTGTGTCCGTTTGTGGGCCTTGGCCATCTGTCTGCTCATGCTCTTGCTCTTGGGAATCGTGAGTGCCCTGGCTGGCTTCGTCATCACCTTCATCGTCATCTGTGGCTGTTCTTTCATCATCAGAGCTGGATACGGTCTGTCCCTGTGGCTGATCCCTAGGTGTGGCAGGGTAGCTAGGTCTTTCATATTCTTGAGAAAAGAACTGTCCTTCTGAAAACTGGAACTCATTTGAGAATGCATCAGGCATCTCAAAATCGAATGTTGTGTTTATTGGTTCTGCCTCCATGTGTGGTATTGGGAAAGAAAAGGCTTCCGCACCAATAGTGGTGGGAGCTTCTGCTGTCGTGGGGGTGGGTTCTGTGGTTGTAGCTGCCTGAGGTGCAACGGTACTAGTAGTGCCCTCTGTTGCCACTGGTCTAGATAACCTTATGCGAATCGGTTGGACGGTGGGTGTGGCTTCTGTCGGTGATTGCTCTGGGGAGGGTTGTGGTGATGGTGACCCTGGCACTTGAAGGCAAGGAATGGTGCCTCTCATACGCTTACCTGCCCGTGTTCTGCTGGGCTTCCTGGCTTTTTTCGTCGTTCCTTTGAATGCCTTCAGCTCTTCTCCTGTTAATGCACGTTCAATTGGCAAGTCATAAGCCAAGCACATATAAACAATTCTTGTCAGTGCACAACATCCATTAAGCACTTTCTTTCGTTCCCATCTGTGTTGTGCCAAATACATTTGATCAATGATCCAGCTCGCCAGATCAACCGTTTGAGGTCCTGTACATGCTAAGTACAAACCAAACCATATTCTCTTATGTGGCATGGTAAATCTGTCCTGAGCGGGGAATGCAAAATGTTGCATGCATATACGTAGCGGCTTTGACAGCTCAGGTGTAATTGCTGAGATCTCCTCCCACTTAGTGACATCCCCACGTTTCATAGGGTCCGGAATTAATCTTTCTCGATCTGTGGGCGTGTGGGTGCCATGAATCTTGATGGCAACTCTGATTAAATCCTTTGAGAGGTAAAACCTTTTGTAAGGTGGATCGTCCACTAAAGAGGGAAAAATAAAAGTTCCTGGGATATCCTTATTCTCTGAGGCCCGCAACGTAGTGATTAAATAATAACACCTATAAAAGTCGGGTTTGGGCAGAGGATCACTGAAATACTCCGTGAAGCCGGCTCTGGCCCAGACATGAGTTAAGTCCTGGGTGTTCTGTAGGGCTTCGAACTCTCTGGAGAAGAATTGGTATTTTCCCCAAGTGCGGTCATCAAAAGTCATATTTGCTTCAAAGATGAAGTCAGCATCAGCTAATGGTCCTGCTAGGCCTTGGAACCAGTGAGAGTTACGGTGTATCTTTTCTGTGTAGCCCATAGGTGGGTTGTCGATCGGCATGGGCCCTGGAAATCCTTGGAATTCTGGCGGTGGAGCAGTAGGGTGGGATTCTGCTCGTAACACGTTGAGGGGCACTGCAGCTACGCTGGGGCCTGCTCCTGATGGTCCTTCGTCGGTTTGCATGATGATTGATTGCGCTAATAAGGAAGATCTGCTACAAAAGATTAACACATTAGCATGGAAATTAATTATGATCCCAATAAAGTGAGACCGCAATCCCTTTCCATAACTGATGCGTAACCCGTGTAGCCAAGTGCTGTGATGTGATGGATGTAATGCTTCTTGCAGCACTAGTGCAGGTCTCTAGACACCTACACGTTTCAGATTATGCATACATTCCTGGATGAGATTAGATTATGAGTGACGTGTGATGATGGTGGGTGAATTTATACAAGGTTTGAAGGTTAGTGATTTATCACAAGGTTGTATGTTAGTCGGGGGGTAGTTAGACAATGGGTTAGGGGAAGACGGTTGGACAGGCTTCGGTATCCATTTCCAAGGAGTCTTTGAGTGGGTGGTGGGTTTCTGCTGAGGAACAAAAAGCGGTATCGGGTTTGGTGGTTTTGAAGGATGAAAAGGTTTCTGAGGGGTATATAATACATGGCTTGAGGGTTGAGATATAATACATTGTTTGGGTACCCAAATCTGCGTGGGTGTGGGTCTATGGGTAAGATATTTCTTGGCGATCCAAATTTGTCGAGTATTGATGCTTGTAGAAGAAGATCGAGAGGACTTTGTCTGCTGACTCTGCTTTTGTTGAAACTTTGTCCTGCTCTCTTCTGCAGTGTTGCTGATAGGCTGTGGTTGCTGTCCTTTTGGCACCCATATTTGTCTCGTGCCGCTTGTTCTATGATGTTGATACTGCTGCCGTCTTTGCCTTATCTGGTGGTGTCGTCGATCTTGGTTCCTCTGTTGTGGTCGACTCCTTCGTGGTTGAGTTTGAGAGGTCCTTTGGACACTCTGCTTTGGAAAAGAAGGGAGATCCAACACTTGCGTGACCTGCCCATTAGGAAGTGATGCGTTCTTTAACTTTAATCTAGGCCAGTCCGCAACAAGTTTGGAAGGATGAGCACCGCAGGGTGTCGTGCTCATTTGGCCGCTGATGCAACCCACCTGACCGCTGATTGTGCCCATCTGCCCTAGCGGTTGGGTAGCTGTCTCTTCTAGTTTGCAGGAAGTCCCAGGAAAGATCTCCTGTCGTCCTTCTGATAGACAACTGTCCATAGCCGAACCCGAATGGGTTGGTGTAGACGTAATGTGATTGATATGACTCAAGATCTTCCGGTCTTCCGTCACATGTATTTCATAGGGTCTAGGGTTACAAACCTCAGTCAGAATGCCATTAGGGAAGTCAAGCGGTATCACTCGCTTCTGTTCTAAGGTTCCAATCTGTAAGGAGCCTTGTCTAAGATTTAGGTCCACTGAGTGATCGTATAGCCAATCTTGGCCAAGGATTAGGGGTTCTATCAGGTCGTCATCATGGCACACTAGTAGCTTCGCTGTCATGGTTACATCCTTAATGAGGATAGGAAGGTCCACCTCACCCATGCAAGGGGTTTCCATGCCTCCTAGCCCTATGAGGTATGCCTCAATTGGCCGCATTTCTATTCCTGAATCCTTATAGTGGGACCACCTAATAGCACTAGTCGCAGCACCTGAGTCAATTAAAGCCCTGAGCTCTTGGCAAGGGTTACCGTGCTCTAACCTGACTGTAATGAATGGTCTCCTGTCCACTATGCTAGGATGAGTTGGTGACTTTACCTCACACATAGCCATGGGATATCTGGGTGTTGTTTCCAGATAGTTATAATGTTCTCTCCCTAGTCCTTGTCTTCTTAACTTCATGCGCTTAATGCGTTCTATTGCTTCAGCCTGAGCTTCCGCTCGTATTCTATTTTCTTCCTCCTTACGCTTCTTTGCCAACGTGAGTCGTCTAAGCATATCCTCCGTAAGAGGTTCCTGATATAACCTGACTCTACAGCCACTAATATAATTAGGCATTATGTTTCCTTCTAAGGTGGCTAACTGTACTGCTCCACTTGTCGAGAGTCTGTTAATGATCATAGGTCCATAACCTCGCTTTTCCAACTTCCGTGCGTGTTGTTTCAGCGTATATACTAGAACTAAATCTCCTTCTTTTAGGCCTTTATCCTTCACATGTGCGTCAAAATATGCTTTCTGTCGCTTCTTCGCTGCATATATTCCTGCTGCTGCCTTTAGCCTCGTTTCTCCTAATCGTTCCAAGTCCATTATTCTTGTTGATAATTCATGGCCGGTCCACTGATGTTCTTGTGCAACCTTAAGGGTCGGTATCAAGAAGTCCAAAGGAAGCACAGCATTCTGACCAAAAACCATCTGAAAGGGAGTTGCATTGAGTACGGTCTTGTAGGCCACTCGATATGCCCAAACAGCGTGGTGTAACTGTTTATCCCAATCTGAACGTTTGTTGTTCACGAGTTTCGTCAGTACATTACAAAGGATCTTATTAGTGCTTTCAGCCTGACCATTGGCCTGAGGATGATATGGTGCGGATTTCTTGTGAATCACCATAAAATCCTGTAACAAATATTCAATGACTTGGTTTAGAAAGTGAGTGCCTCGATCGCTCACTAACTCTATGGGCAATCCATATCTTGTAAAGACATTTTCAAATAAGAATTTTGCAGTTGTGTGTGCATCATTCTTTTTCGTGGCTTTTGCCTCTACCCATTTCGTAAGATAATCTGTGGAAACAATAATGTATTCCGCATGTGTACCTTTTGCAGGGGGGTTAATGGGTCCTACAAAGTCTATACCCCACTTAGAAAATGCACGTCCGCCCATCATGGGTTTCAATGGCATTTCATCTCTGCGAGTAGGAAACTGAGTTCTTTGGCACACATCACATCTCTTTACATAGGTATGAGCATCCATGTGAAGAGTGGGCCACCATAATCCTGCGAAGAGGATGGCTTTGATTATCCTATCAGGTCCAAAATGACCTCCTGCAACACCTTGGTGTGCAGTCTCTAGTATGCTCAGATAATCGCTTTCATGAACACATTGTCTTAGATATCCATCTCGTCCTCTTTTGTATAGATTATCGCCAATAAGTGAATAATCTTGAGCTTCCTGCTCTAGACTGCGTTGTCGAGCTAAGGTCATGCCTTGAGGGAAGGTTTTCGTCCTCAAGTATGTCACTAAAGGTTCACTCCAGTCTGGTGTGAGAGACACGTGATATAATGTCGCATGCTCTACTGGTGGTCTTCCACAACAAACATAGCACTCTTTACACAACTTGTAGACATCTGCTTCCATTGAAGGCCAATATACTCCTAGTCTATGCAGAGTCTGTAATGTTCGATGTTTTGAATGATGTTGCTTTAGTGCACCTACGTGTGCTAATTGCAACCAACTTGCATGTTCAGATTCATCCACACAACAAGCAAGAATCTTTTGATTATCCTGTTTATATATGCTTCCTGCTAAGATTTGGTATCTCTGAGACTTGGTAATCTCTCCTTCTTTGATCTTTATCCTAGGGTTCTTGGGTCCGTATGTGAGAATAGGGACTATAGACTTAGCCCATTCTGGTGCTATCTCAAGATTGAACAAATATGCATCTGGTAA
This sequence comes from Ceratopteris richardii, assembly GCA_020310875.1. Lineage (NCBI taxonomy): Eukaryota > Viridiplantae > Streptophyta > Polypodiopsida > Polypodiales > Pteridaceae > Ceratopteris > Ceratopteris richardii. The sequence continues at coordinate 129,376,121 of CM035415.1, forward strand.
ATCATCCATTACTCCTTGAGGAGCTTCTCCTGATGTTAATCTTGAAAGGTGGTCAGCTCTAAGATGTGTCTTTCCTTTCCTGACTACCACTTCAAAATCGTACTCCATGAGTAATAGAAACCAACGTATCAATCGTCCCGTGTTACATGGTTTGTTGACTAGGTACAATAGGGCTTGATGATCTGTAAAGAACTTGAATTTGTTGGCCAACAAGTAGTGCCTGAACTTCTTTACTGCGTAGATCATCCCTAATCCTTCTCGTTCCGTAGTGGTGTAATTTCTTTCTGCTGCATTCAATTGTCTGCTCGCGTAAGCTATGGGGAGATCTATGTTACCTTCACTCGTGGGTTGTGCTAACACACATCCTATGGCGTAGTTGGATGCATCCACATGCACATGGAATGGCTTACTCCAATCTGGGGTAGTCAATATAGGTGCTGAGCACAAACGTCGTTTAAGTTCATTAAATGAATTTTCACAATCCTCTGTCCACTCAAAATTGGTTAAAAGAGAGTACAAGGGCTTAGCTATGATTGCATACATGTGTATGAATCTCCTATAATAACCGCAATGGCCCATAAATGCCTGTACCTCCTTCACATTAGTTGGTCTAGGTAATTCTGCAATTACCTTCACCTTTTCTTCATCCGTAGAGATTCCATTTTTTGACACAATGTGTCCTAGAATTTTACCTTGTCTGACCATGAAAACGCACTTTTCTGGGTTCAAACAAACCTGATATTCTCGACATTTATCAAATATTTGCCTTAACTCTGGGATATGCGTCTGTCTTACATTAGAATGAGCACATATGTCATCGACATAAACTTCCAAACTCTTGCGTAAGAATTCCCTAAAAACATGACACATTAGTCGCTGGAAAGTTGCGGGTGCATTTGTTAAGCCAAATGGCATTACACGAAATGCAAATATACCCCATTCAGTGGCAAAAGCCGTCTTGTGTTGATCTTCGGGAGCAATGGCTACTTGATTATAGCCTGAAAAGCCATCAAGAAAGCTGTAAACTTCCTTGCCCGCAACTCTTTCCAATAGATGTTCTGTGATAGGAAGAGGATAACTGTCTCTAATCGTGGCGGCATTAACTTTTTTAAGGTTAATACACACACGCAATTTTCCATTCTTCTTGGGCACTACCACAATGGGGGATACCCATTCGGTATGCTCAATTTCGTAAATGAATCCTGCTTCTATCAGCCGATCTATCTCCTCTTTAATCTTCGCAACGTAGTTATCATTGTACGTGTAAGGTTTCTGTTTCGTAGGTTTCACCTCTAGAGTCATAGGGATTCTATGAGAGCATATATCTGGGTCTACTCCTTTTAGGTCTTTGTAACTCCAAGCAAACACATCTCTATATTCACGCAATAGGGCAACTAACTCATCTTCTTCTTCAGTCGTCAAATCATGCCCTATGTATGTACATTTTTCTTCTTCTCCTTCTATGGCAACTATTACTTTCTTGGTTTTCTCTCGGTTATCATATACTTGTCCATCATTTGCCTTCCTATTAGGCATTCGTACCATGATTCTTCTATCTTCAATTTCATATTTCTTGAAATTCTCTGGTACTTCAAATAAAGATTCTTCTTTTTCTGTCATGGTTTCTTTCTTCTTTCTTTTCTTGCCTTCACTCTTAGTAGTCACTCCCGTGGCTAATCTCACGTCATTCATAACTTCCTCGTGTCTCTGAGGGTGAGTCTCTACTTCGTAAAAATATTCTTCCTCTGATGCAAAGGGTGGGTCCATGATAATTGATTCTAAATCAAAATCGCTTGCATCCTCAAATGCATCAGTGTTGGGTTCACATTCTTCTAAAATTGCATCGCACATGATTGGTTCTATCTTGAAAACGGAAATGTCATAGCCATCCTCATCACAGTGGGGTGTCCATTGTTCTTCATTGATGGCTACATCCATGGTTGCTAGGATTTCTGCCCAACCATGGGGTTCAAACTCTTCGTCAGGGAATACTACAGGTGCGTAAGCTGGATCTTGAAGGGTTCGTTGATGTTGTTCTGCACCTAAGGTCCTTGCTTCTAATCTTTCTTCCTCTTGTTTTGCAACTTTACACATCCATAAATGAGTATCCTCATGCAACCAAGAAGGATCTGATTCTAATGAGTGCACGGACTCTGTTTCTACTTGTGTCTTATGGATGGTATTCCATTGTATTGGGGGCACGTCTCTGTGTGAATAGTCTTTAAGATTGACTTTAGTGGTCACTCCTAAATGTTGCAAGTACAACGAATTAGTTCCCCAATCTTGCACAATTTGCAACTGACGCATGAATGGTCGTCCCAATATCATCTCATAAGCATGATTTTTACTAAAATCACAAATGGCGAAGGTATGCTCAAATTCTACACCACAAGTGGTGAGAGATATTCCTTCTAGTAAGCCTAATGGTTTTTCTATGTGTCCGTCAGCCATTTGTAGCTTCATTCTGGTAGGTTTGAGTGCTGGCTTACCCCAACGTTTCCATAAAGCGGTAGTAGCGATGGCTACTCCGGCTCCTGAATCTAAGATGGCTTTCGTGGTGTAGCCCTGATGGGTTATTGGAAGATAAGTGTTACCTTCCTCTCCTTCGCTCACATCTCCAATCTTTTCCACTGGTATCTCTGGTACCTTATTATGTGATCCTATTTGTGAGGGAGTAGTAGCGAGCTCGGGGAATTGATTTGCTACATGTTTCCACAATTCTGGTTTTACCTTTAACAACTCCTCTAGAGTGAGGTTACACTGTACCTTAGTGTTCTTGATCACTTCTGTGTTTCTAGGGATTACTGATTCTTCATTCCTCACTATTATCGTGGGTGCTCTCATATTAATAGACTTTGCTTCCCAAGGTCCGGTGAACTGAGGTAATTCTTGTAAAGAATTAGATTCAAAGCCTGTGTGTTCACTCAGTTGTTCTTCCTCTACATCATCATATATAGAGGGAATGTCTTGGGGGAATTGCTCCTGCAAATCATCTATTTCTTGAATAGGAGGATGAGTTCCTTGTTCTTTTCTCCATTTCTCTTCTTGGATCTCTCTCAAAAATTCATGTGAGTACCTATGTATAGAAGACAAATTGTCTTGACTTTCTGTATTGGGTACTTGGGACAGGGATGGTGCATTCCTTTCCTGTGTCTCTGGGACAATAGGGTTCCTATGCTGATCCTTTTTCTCTTTGCTTTCAATCAAATATTCTAGCCTCTCCATTAGTCCTTGGAAGTGTAACTCCGGTTTTGCCATGTTACTCCAATTAAGATATCTAGAGGCTTCGAACAAAGCTTGTGCTAGTTCTACCATCTTCATGCAAAGTTTAGTTCTCTCAATTTCTAGATCAGCTCGAGGGTAGTTCTTACTCATTTCGGCTACTTGAGGTCCCTCTTTTAATCTAGCCTGATATGCACGAAACATCATGTCTAGATTCTCTGGTATGGGTTCCGCTAACACTGATCCTGATGTCTGAGCTGGATTCTCTTGACTCAATTCCTGCGAAGTTAATTCCTGGATTTTTGCTCTAGATTCCTTTAAACTTCCTTCCAACTCAGTTATCTTTTTACTCCATTTTCTCTTAATTCTTTCTCTAGAATCTTTCCAAGATTTTGTCTTTTTACTGCTAGATTCTGCAACTTCACTGGTTCCGGCTACTTTCTCTTGATTAAGCTGTTGGCTCTCTAAGAGCGTCTGGGCTCTTGTTATAGCTTGGATAGGCACGTATGTAAGGTTGGATCCATCTGCGTTATTTACAATACCTATCACGTTGATCGGTGTCACATTCGAAGCATTAACTGGGTTCTTAGGACAATCTTTGATTATGTGCTCTTTGCCACAATCGGCACAAAAGCCTTGGATGTTATAGTACTGTGATTGCCCTGCTATGGGAGGATGTGGACAATCCTTTATAAAATGATCTCCTTGGCACCTAAAGCATGGTCCTCTAGGGCCCTGTGGTCTCTGTTGTCTCAATTGGGGCCGTGGGTTTGGGTTTGCGTACATCACATTAGCATAGTCTGGCTCCCAACTAGGTTCTACTGGTGGACTATCGTAATGATATGTCTCCACATGTTCTGGTGACTCCGTGTAATATGCGGGTGGACTATCTACATGCGTAGAGTCTAAACTGTTTGAGGTTGGATCACTCTCTGTGATCAAAGGTGAAGATGGCACTAAGGCCCTACTTAGGTTCTCTTCTGCAGCAGCATATTTGACTGAGATAACATTCGCTGGTGGTGGTGGCTGCTGAGCTAAGACAGGTTGAGGTCTCTGTTGAGCCTGGTATGGGTAGTTCTGAGGAGGCCTATAGTAATAAGGCTGAGCATTGTAATGGCCTTGATACCTACCTGGCTGCTGGTATGCTTGCGGGTAGTTCTGTCTCACGGTCTGTTTGTTATATGGGCAGTCCTGAGCCGTATGATTTGTGTATCTTCTTTCAATCGTACAGTATTGGCCACTAGGATTGGCTTGAGGTTGTGGTGCATTGGGACACACATTTGCCATATGATCACCACCACAGGTATAACAACGCTTGTTCATTAGTACCCTAGGTTTACTAGAAACTCCTAGTTTCTGGGCCACTTTCTCTGCTAGGTCCTCTATCGAGCTAGACAATTTCGTGGATGCTAGAGATGAACAGTCTGAGTCCTTATAGACCTTTGAAAGTTCCAACTCGTCTCCTAAGTTGTCCTCAATGTCTATGCAAATTCTTACACATTGCTCTAGCATTCTGGGTTCTTTCAAGTACACATAGGAGCGTAGTTTAGCGCTCAACAAGCCATCTAGGAACAATGACACTTGCTTGGCTTGTGAGGGTAGCTCTTGCATTGGACATCGTTCAACATACTGTCTAAACCTACGTCCTGCGAGTCTGACCCTTTCCTGAGGGGTCTGTTTAAAGCTATGAATCAACGAAGACGTGTCATGTCTAATCCCACTTTTAGAGAATTCAGTGATGAATGACTCTAAAAGGTGATGGATATCTCTAAATTGCCTTTGTTGCAAAGGTTGGAACCAAGTTAAAGCGGTATTCTTTAACGTTAGTCCAAATGCGTTGTATTGCGTAAACATGTCTTCGACTTGTTCTGCTCTTAGTACTTGCTTGAATTCTGCGACATGGTCATAGGGATCTCCTGTCCCATCAAAATAATTTTTCATGGATTTCACTAACTGTGTGGGTCTCAACATTCTTGTGTGTTCACGTGGTCTAGGTAGAGGAAAATCATCTCTACCACCTGGTATTCCATGATCTCTTTGTCTATCCGTGGTTGTTCTATCTCTTCCTACGGGATGAGTGAAGCTTACTTCGGGTCTTTCTTTATTCTTTTCTCTTTGATTTCCAAGGGCTGATGATGTTCCTGCCCCTGGTTGACTTGTATTCATGTTCGTTTTAGATGGAGGGAATACCAATTCACCTCTCCATGTATATGTGTTTCTAGCGTGGTCAGGCACCACAAAGACTCTTTCTGAAGTCTCATCCAGGTATACAACCTTTCCAGGTGTATCCGGGTCCTTGAATTCATAAATTGTAATGATGCCTATCTCACCAGGATGTTCCTTTCTGTACCTCCAAAAGGCTTCATCCGTCTCTTTATTTACAAACAACTCGATGCTCCTGTTATCTTGAGGGATCCACTCTGGGATGAGTACTCTTGTTAATACGGATTTCCCTCTAGGAGTTCTAGGTTCTTCTAACGGTTCTTTTCCTTGAAATTTCGCTTCCGTCTCTAATTGAATTGTGCCAAATTCATTAGTATCGTTTGGCTGCGTACTTAGGATGTACATGGTTCCTTCTTTGTCTATATAAGCGTCCTTCTCAAATTTCACCACTGGTCTTTCCAATCCGATGGGTTGATCGGGGTTGTGCAGTTGCACCACTTGCCTTTGCAAACCATCCTCATAGATGCGAGCACCTAATCGGTTGGTTCGGAGAAACTCTAATTGAGTCCTGTAGGGTCCTTCTGGTTTTTCTAAGTATGCCACATTTGACCCTAGTTCTGGTCTTTCTGTGCTAAATGCCATTTCCGAGCCACTGGTGTCTGAGCCCTCGTAAGGGTAACTAGTATTCAATTGCTGAGCCCACGATCGAGCAGTAGTTCTTACACTCGCCTCTGATGATCTAAGGCTTCGTCTGTCTGACTTACCTATATGTTTGCCCGATCTAAGGTTCATTAATTTTCTCCCTTGCTCACTCAAGTACACACTTAGATCGTCACTGATTCTTTGTTATTACTTTTTGTTTCTTTTTAAAGGTCTTTAAGTTCTTGTCTTAATGTATGCGTCAAGAATTCGACTTTCCGTTATAATTTTGAGTTCTCGTTCCGTCAGACTTAGGTTCTTTCCTTTAGGTTTTCGCGTCACACCTTTACTTTAGTCTTGGACTTGAAAGAATTAAGTATCTTGAACTTGAGGCGTTCCTATCGTTTTAAATCCACAATGCTAACGTTTATCCTAAGCTAAGAATTGACTGAGGGGGTTGAGTAATCTTCCAACCTCGAGTCGGCTTTTCTGTTGCTCTGATGCCCTGTTGCCCAAGAAGCTGCGCTTCCCAAGCTCTGATGTCTTCACTGCCTTGCTTGCTTGCCTTTGATTGCCTTTGCTAGACCTGGAAAATTCCAATATTAGACCAATTCACAGGATGATCAAACACTTGAGTATATACACCTTTTAAGTCCCTTCCTCTTTTTGCCCAAATTTTCAATGTGTACCCCCTGGCTTCCTAGTCCCAAACTGAGTGAACCTCAAAATAGCTTATCCAAAATTAGATGTATTCTTTATGAAAAAAACAGTTGAGGTCACGTAGTACTCGTCACGAGCTTTCTAACGAGCTATTAAGCTCAAAAAACGGACTTCGGATGAAAAAGTTATGAGCGTTCAGGCCCTGGGGGGTAAAAACTGACAATCAGATTTTCCTTCAAATATAGGCTAAGGGGTCTCTTATGAGTCTAATGGTCCAAAAATTTCTCAAAAATTCCCCCAAAATTGGTCAAAAATTGGAGCCCTAAATTTGCGATGGGGGTGCACAATCGCGATGGTCTGGGACCGTCGCGATGGTCCGAGCGAACCGTCGCGATGGCGTGGGATTTGGACAATCGCGATGGCCCGAAAAATTGAACCGTCGCGATGGCGTGAAGTCGAGCCGTCGCGATGGCTCGATCAAGCGGACAATCGCGATGGCACAAGTCAACGGTCAAAGTTGGACAATCGCGATGGTCTGGAGTGAACCGTCGCGATGGCGCGAAGATGGACAATCGCGATGGCGTAAGAATTGAGCCGTCGCGATGGCTCGATCAAGCGGACAATCGCGATGGCACAAGTCAACGGTCAACGGGGGACAATCGCGATGGTCCGAGCGAACCGTCGCGATGGTCCGCGATGCGATGGCTTGAGCCAATCGCGATGGTCCGAATTTTCGAAGTGTCGCGATGGTCCAAAAAATGAACCGTCGCGATGGTCTATCGTGACACGTGGCACCGTCGTGGCGATGGCGTGAGCCAATCGCGATGGTCCGAAATGGTCAACAATCGCGATGGTCCAACTGGACCGTCGCGATGGTCCGGCCGAGCCGTCGCGATGGCGTGAGCCTATCGCGATGGTGCGACACAATCGCGATGGTCTGAGCCAATCGCGATGGTCCACCAAAATATGAATTTTTGAGATGCAAGTATGGATTCTTACTCACGCTGGGGTCGCCTACACGGTGGTGAACTCGCCTACCAAAAATTCCGAAGGTTGCGGACCATCGCGATGGTCCGCCACACTCGGCAGATCTTGGACAGAGAATAAAATTTTACCTTTTCCAAGCTTTCCTGATGCTCTGGATCACTCTACCTGCAAGAAAAATCAAGAAAACAGAGGTACACACAAGCACAAAAACTCTCTCTTGCTCTCTCGCATGCACAAATGAGGGGAAATGAGGTGAATGGGTGGATATGGTAAATTTTCTGATTTTTTTGGAGATGAAGATGATGATGCGATGATGAAGATGGAGTGTGGGGGAAGTGAAAAACACTAAAAACTAAGTAAAAACAACAACAAAAACTGAAATTTTTACCTTCCAACGCCACTTCTTGCTATACTCTTACCATCACACATTCGTCCTAGACTCGATCCCCGGCAACGGCGCCAAATTTGGTGTTGCTCTAGCACAATGGTGAGAACCACGTTAAGAAGCTCCACCTCCTTAATGTCAATCCGCGGAAGAGATAGGAGTGATATGAAGATCGTGAATGTGAGATGAAGTGAGAGTGAAGGTGAGAAGCACAAAGATGCACACACACATACACACACACAATGAAGAGACAAGCAAGACACAATGGAAGGTGGGAAAATAGCTCTATTACTCAAGAATACTCTTACAAGCTCAAACTAGCTCTAAGCTCACACTAGCCAACATGAATCAACCTCAAAAATGAGCTCTCTAGCTCTTTTTATAGTTTCTAGACTAGTTTTGACCGGTTTCACATCTAGTGATCGGCATAGTTAAAAAATAGGTCCTAGAGGCTATTTGGAAGGGTAAACGATGTCTAAAAATAACGAAAATTGGTACGCGCATTCTACCTAAGCTCCTCAAGCTCGAGGACTCCTCGGCTTGCACAAAATGGAGCTATGAATTAGAAAATGGGATTTTGTCTATATTACATATGTTACAAGAGTGATGAAAATCACTGTTGGATGTTTGAAGAGGTAATAAAAACATAGTTGTTTGAAAAAATGATCCGACTGGCTCCCTGCTCCATGGTTACATGCTTCCGCGTCGTCTGTGCCTCTGGCTGCTTCCAACAGGTATTATTACGAATACCCAAAGAGTGACTAGTTCACTCATGTACATTACTTGAGCAAATAGTGAAGCATTTCTGCTTCACTACTAAGGAAACCAATTAGATGGGATCACAAAGTTGGGTTTCATGAAATAGCATCGACGAGTGCTTATGTGATTCGAGTGATGGTTAGGAAGCCCATAGACATGGTAGTAGCTCTATGATTTAGAGCATAGATCCCTTAGTCAGGAATAGTTGGGGTACCCAATACATAAATGTATATCGGATCTACAGAGAGGTACTTAGACCTACTCTTGGTACCTAGGAACAAGTTAATTTGGAACAGAAAGGGATATCCATTGTCATATTGACTAGAACCAAACTAACTAGTTCGAGAACATGGGACTCATCTGAGTCCACTGACATGATTTTAGGATATGGGATTCATTAGAGTCCACGTATATTTCCATTATATATATATATATATATATATATATATATATATATATATATATATATATATATATATATATATATATATATATATATATATATATATATATATATATATATATATATATATATATATATGGAATATATATTCGGTTTAGTGTAGCTATGACACTGTCAATTCCAAGAAGGTTCCATTGGTATGGGATGGTGGAAACGAGTTCCCTTTGAGCACTCTTCTTCTATGGCCAGGAAGAAAAAGACTCATCATTCATGGCATCATCTCACTAGATTAGAGGAGAGCTCTTATTAGATATCTCCTTAGGATTCGGAATTATCTTTCATAGTTTAGGAAAGACCTATTCTTCCATGAGAGAATGTGACAGGTGATTTTATCACCATTGGTATCACATACTGGTCTTCAGGTTTTGAGGAAGGATAACTCTATTAGTTTGATTGGATCGTATGGACCCATGCATGGAGGATGGTTGGCAGAGGTAACTCTTTAGTATGGATACACATGTGCATATGGTATCATGTCATATCATTGTTGACCCTTTTAGCAAAGGGCTTTAACCCTTATTAGGAATTTATTTTCTCCACTCTTCACTACATATACCTTCATTAGTTATGGGAGATTTGTTCTCCATTTTTATAGTAATGTCTGTAATGATGGATTATGCATCAGTCATGGAAGAGAGGAGCAAATGAATTCATAAGTTTCTCTTTTAAGGAAAGGAGAAAGTGGGAATTAGTTTAGAGATCAAGGAGAGATCTCACTTTAGCTCAGTGGTCTCACTTTAGCTCTTGTTCTTTGAGAGAGAAAAAAGGAAAGGAAAATATGATTTCTTCATAGGAGAAGAATAGAGCATATTTTCCTTTAGACAGAAGAGGTGTTTAGAAAACATCTCTTAGTTTAGATTTCAAAAGAAATTCAGTTACTCTACTTTTCAGTATAATTTTCCTTCGCATGGAAGTCTCTTTCTCCACTATGTTGGAAGGAAAAACATGGAGAAAGTATGTGCATGTTCTCAATTATGGATGAGTAGAGCAATTGGATTCTAAAGAGTCTCTTTCAAAGGGAAAGGGAAAGCGGAATAGATTCCACTACCATATCTCTTTTCCTTAGAAGGATTACAGAGAGAGACATGGAGAGAGTTTCACTTTCTCATTTTGGTTGTCTAGATAGAAGTGGCACTCTTCTATCAAAGACAAAAGGGAGATCACTTAATCATGATGGTTAGATCAAGTTCCCCATAGAGACTCTAGAGAGAACTAGTTTGTTTATTTCTAGTGATGGTCCTTGACTAGATGAGATAATCTAATTACTGACATTACTGAGACTGGAAGTTGAGTTATTACTCCTCTCTTTAGTGTTTCTAGGAGATAGGGATGTATCTAACCTATTAGGGTACCAAAATCTTATTTGAGGCTTCATCATGAGGATGATGTGCGAGCATCAGTTAGGAGAATGGGTACTTAAGGATTATCTGAATCTCAAAGGGAATGCTTTTGCATTCATATGGCAAACTACGGGGAAGAGAATATTTTGGAGTTTGCACAAGTGCTAGTACATGCTCTTCCAATAGAACTTAGTCGAAAGGTAATGGATGAAAAACCACACACTTCTTGGTTGGTGAAATGTAGAGATTGCATTTTACTACCATGAGCTAGATTATGGATTTGCATAGTTCACAAGGTAGTTAGGTTAAACTATTACTTGTAATTATGCTCAAGCTTAGCAAGACCTAGAGTGGTATAAGGGCAATCTATCATTTACTCCTAGATGGGTTTGGAGTTACCTTTTATGAGACTTTGTCCTTTATTTCAGAGGATTCTATGGTTTATTATCTCCATTACGATAGGGTCATGCTTATGAGCTTGACACTTTGCACTTACTTTTAATACTATTACTCCATAGAGGATACATCATATGGACTTAGGTCATTTTGATGATGTTATATGTCATAGGAGTGATAGTTTGGAAGCTGAGTGTATATGGCGGATACTAGGCACCACTTAGACGGTTTCCACCTTTGAGATGATCTCTCATGAGACTTCTCAAGGGGAAGGATATGGGGAAGCAACACAGAGAGATGACCATGTACATAGATTACATGGGGTTCAGGGGAGTCCCAACACTTTCTCCTACCATTATGGACATTTCATCTGTATTTTTGAGGACAAAAATGCTCTCAAGGGGAAGTCACATCATGAATGCATAACTTCTTAAATGAGATGGCACATATGGGTCATGCCATCATTTGAGGCATCTTACCTCACTTGGTAGAGGACTTGAGAGGAGATTCTATAAGAACTCTCATGTGAGCCTTTATTGATTCACTCATTATTTAGAGAACAAAGGGGTCTCGGACATGGCTGGGAGGTTCAAATGACAAATCTCTGTGTGTTTGGTGCAGTGAAGCTTGTCGATGAGCAAAGTAGTTGAAGGATTATATAAAAATATCAGAGTAGGTTGTTGTGTCATCTAGGGTTTCATTGACACCCCTCCAGACACAGTCTCTGAATTGCATGAAATTTGGTATGCATCCTCAAGGTGATTAGCATATCAAAAGATATTTCGTCTTATGCAGTATATTTTGTCTTTTTATGTCAAAAATATATACCAATTTTGGTTTGCCAATATAAATGTCTTAGAGTGTGCTACAAGTTTAGGAGAACTCGTCAGGGTACTTCTATTCAACCTATTCAGATAACGTCATTTTTTTGCATCGGTATTTTATTCAGTGGCCATGGCTGAAAGTAGTGATGTATTCCGTATGTTGGCTATTGTGGATAAGTTGGATGGTACTAATTACCCATTGTGGGCTTATATGATGTGACATGTATTGGTTGTGAAAGGACTATGGAACATTGTGCAGGATGTTGAAAACAACCTATTACACCTGCAAATACAGGTATTGAAGTTGATGCAGATGACACTGAAGATACTTATATTCTTCATATTCCTCTTCGTGTTGTGGTTTTTGCTGCACCTTTTGTAGAGCGAATTCATTGGGATGGAAGAGATGCTCAAGCACATGCATTGATAGCCTTGTCTATCAAACATGCCATTATTCCTCGCAATCGCTCTTGTAGAACAGGTAAGGATGCTTGGGATACGCTTAGCACATTGTCCCAAGCTAGGAATGAGGCTCGTGTTGCTTACCTCCGAAAATAGTTGGAGAGTGAGCATATAAATGAAGGTGATTCTATGGATAATTTTCTAACAAAGATCAAAGACTTGAAGGAATAGTTGATTTCTATTGATGAAGTTATAGTAGATAGCTCACTTGTGCATACTGTTTTGAATGTTCTTCCTATTTCATATCAAAGTTTTGCTTCTACTCTTCGTTTGATGATGAAAGGGAATCCAAATGCCTTATCATTTGAGGAGTTTATTTTTGTTCTATTGTAGGAAGATCAATCTAGGCAAAACATGTATATTATGTGTATCACAGATCAAGCTTTCTTGGCTAATCAGAAGGGCAAAGGTAAATGGAGCTCATCTACTAATAAGCAGAAATGTGCACATACTGCACAATCAAAGAAGAAACAAAAAGATGAGAAGAAATCAGAAAAGCAGAAATTGTTTTGCAAATACTATAAAGCAAATGATCATGTTATTAAGAGCTATCCAAAACTAGCTGCTAAAGAGACGAAAAAAAAGGAGGCTCGAATGGTTGTTGTAGAGGCCTCTACACCAAAAACATAGTTTGCTTATCTTGTGTAGAGTGAAGAACGGGCATTTACTACTGTTTGCAATTTTGACCCATCTTCTCATGAGCAGTGTATGTCTAGAGTAGACTCAGATGTTTGGTATTTTGATATTGGGGCAACCAACCATTACCTTGTAGTGCAGTTTCTTCACTTTAGTTGAGCTTGCCTCTATAGGGAATAGTGTCACATGCACCAACAACTCCTCTTATCCTATCATGGGAGTTAGTAAGATCATTGGGACTATTGTTGATGGTGGTTCTTCCACTTTGTTAGATGCTTTATTTGTGCTAGGGATCAAGAAGAATTTGTTATTAGTTTTGGCCTTAGCCAAGATTGGCTTGGTTCTAAAATTTGTTGATGAATTGTGTATAGTTGATGATATGTCAAATGGCGATGTGATTATTGCTTTTGGCATTTTATGTCATGGGTTGTATAAGCTCGAAGACTATGAAAGATCTGTGAATGATTCAACATGTGGAGTACATGATTGTCAGGCGATGTTAGATGCAAAGCATTGACATGCATGCGTTGGTAATCTGAATTTTGCTAGTTTTCTACACTTGAAAAAATCTGAAATAGTGTCCTCTTTGCCCAAACTTGAGCCACCCGATAAACATGTATGTGAAGGCTGTATTGTGGGAAAAATGCAGCGTTCCTCCTTCCCAAAAGATGGTTCAATTCTAGCTACTCAGAAATTGCAGCTTGTTCATAGTGATGTCCATGGTCCTATGTAGACACCTTCTTTTGGGAACTCTCTTTACTTCGTGACTTTGATTGATGATTTTTCTAGGCATGCATGGTATATCCATTGAAGGCAAAGTCGAAAGTGCTTATGTGCTTCAAAGAGTTTCTAGTTTTGGCTGAAAATCTGTCAGCATGTAAAATGGGCACTCTTCATTCTCATCAAGGGGGGAATATATGTCTTCTGAATTTAATGCATTTTTGGCAGAGCGTGGGATAAAACATCAATGTGCATTGCTGTATAAACCTCAAGAGAATGGAGTTGTTGAATGGAAGAACAGGTCACTCATGCAGATGGCGAGGTGTATGGTCAAGAGTCACCTTTACCACATAGTTTCTAGCTTGAAGCTATCATGTGTGTAGCATATGTATTTAATCGATGTCCCACTAAAGCACTAGATTCTATCATTCCATATGATGCTTGGCATGGTCGTAAGCCATTAGTTTCTCATCTACATGATTTTGGTTGTCTAGCATCTGCATTAGTGCCTGAACAACATCGTAGGAAATTGGATGATATATACAGTAAAATGTATTTTTGTTGGGTACAATTATGAAAGGAAAGGCTATCATTTGTATCACCCATAGACTAAATGCAGTTTGGTTAGCCATGATGTTGTTTTTGTGGAAGATGCTATTGAGGCTTTACTTTCATGTATGAAGGAGACATTTGTTAGTTCCAAAGACATGTATGATACTTTGATGCCTCTTTTTATAGGTGGACAGTCTAGTGCTGCTCCTAATGAGGCAACTCCTCTAGCCATTGCAAGTTTCAGGTGATGATGTAGATCATTGTATTTCTGATGTAAATTTACATGACGCACTTGATGAGAAAGATGATATTGAGGAGGAAAAAATTATGCCAAAATGGTTGGTGCAAACTTTGCGTGACAACAAATTAGATGCACCTCTGTCATATCGTACTCGTTGAGGATCTCATAGTGCCTCTTTTGCATCAGATTGCTATGCTATGGCTGCATCTGGTCTCTCTGATGAGACTAAGCCTATTTCGTTTGATGAAACACAAAATTCTGAACATTCGATGGTTGTAATGCAATCTGAATATGATGTTATCATGCAAAATGGTACCTCCTCTTTATGTGAATTTCCTTTTGGCAAGAAGGCCATTGGCACTAAATGGGTATACAAGATGAAGCATAAACCTAATGGAACAGTTGACAGATATAAGGCTAGGCTTGTTGCAAAAGGTTATGCTCAAGAAAGAGGCATTGATTTTGATGAGACTGCTTCTCCTACATACCGAATGACTATTGTTCATAGCATCTGTGCACTTACGGCTCATCATGGTTGGAATGTACACCAGTTGGAAATTAAACGAGCATTTATGAATGGTGACTTGGATGAAGAAGTGTATGCTTTTTAGCCCTGTGGCTTTGTGCAGAAGGGGCATGAAAACTAGATGTGCAGGTTAAACAAGGCATGATATGGTTTAAGGCAAGCACCACATGCTTGGTATGAAAAGATACATGCCTATGTGATTGCACATGGTTTTGAGAATAGTCCAACTGAATGCACGTTATATGTTAAGCATGCTAAAGATTTGTTTCTGATCATTGTTGTGTATGTTGATGACATGTTGCTTACTCGTCCTCACGAGAAGCATAGTGCTGACTTAAAGGCTCATTTACATGCCTCATTTGAGATGTCTGATTTGGGGCATTTGATCATTATTTGGGCATTCAATCTATGCTGGTTGATGGCGGAATAGCCTTGTGTCAAACGAAATATATTAACACATTATTGCAATATTTTGGCCTTGAAGACTATAAACCTATTGCCACTCCCATGGAGAAAGGTTTATGATTTAGTCTTCATGATGCTCGAGATGCATTTGATGTTGTTCTCTATCAACAGGCTATTTGATGCTTGATTTACTTATGCATTATTCGGCCAGATATTTAGTTTGTTGTCTCATAGATGAGCACATTTATGCATTGCCTAGGTGTCAAGCATTGGTAGGTGGTTAAGCGCATCTTTTGCTACTTGAGTGGTACTTGGCTACTTGGGTTGTTTTATCCCAAAGGGGGGATCACTATCACTATATTTGTATGATTTTTTTGGCTCTAATTGGTTTGGTTGCTATGACACTTGTGTGTCCACTAGTGGCTTTTGCTTCATACTTGGTAGTTCATGTATATCTTGGTTGAGCAAAAAGCAACCTACTAGGGCCACTTCCAGTTGTGAGGCTGAGTATAGGGAAACTTTCACAATGACTATTGAGTGTGTGTGGCTCAAATGTCTTATGGTTGATTTGGGTGTTGGTTAGTCTCCTGTCTCTACCATCTTCACAAACAGTCAAAGCACATTGGCAGTTATGAGGAACCCTATGTTCCATGCTTACACTAAGCACATTAAGGTGCATTATCCTTATGTCAGGGAGAGCTTCTCTACTGGAGAGATGAGCTTGGCATATGTGCCCACATAGGAGAACATTGTAAACCCTTTCATGAAGGCTCTGCCTAGGGAGAAGTTTGAAGCTTTTCGCAAAGCTTTAGGATAACTTCCTTTTGTGGATTGATTCCACATAGCTTGACACTTCGTTACACATGAGTGCCAGCTCCTTGTTCATCGCATCACTCCTAAGGAGATTTGTTGATATATTTATGTAGTGATGTGTGTGAACACTCTAGGACCATCGGGGCACTTTCTTCCCTCTTTAGGAGGTTCTATTTTCCTGGCTTGTATATATGCCTATTGCCCTAACGGGCTACTTATCTTTGTACATTCTAGTGGGAATACATTTAGTATTGTGTGTTGTGCGCCAAGCTTCTTCTTCTTCCTTATGCTGTTCACGTGCTTCTGTAGATATCTAACTCCAAAAAGGGGGTTGTCATGTGTACTGGTGAGAAATTGGAGGAACTGAAAAGTAGGGGAAGAAAAAATAGTGAAAGTATGCTTGAAACAAAGATTGGGCTTCATTCATTGTTGTTGTTGACACATTTGTTGTAAGCGAATGGACTTGGTGATAGACTAAATCTACTTTTCAACATCATGTGCAAAAGAGATAGATTCATAAAGGTTCAAAGGACATAGTGTGTTGAGCTTGGCTTTGATTCCCATCTCCAAACTATCTTCATACTTCCTTTGCAAGGTATCTTCAGGAAGCGTTTCAAGCGAATGAATTAGTGGTTGTTGCCAAAAGCATTCAGTGTAGGTAGACAAGGTATCTCCTTCTTTCCATGCAAAAGTTGTCCATGATCAATGAGCATGTAAGTGGAATTGGGGAGGAATGAAGGAATCCTTGATCTTTTCTTGCAATGAGATCCATGTGGTGGGGTGGTCAATGCTATGCCAAAAAACAATCTACCATAACTGAGCCTTACGCACCAAATAATTAGTAGCAGATTTCACTTTTTCAATTTCAGAATATGATTGATTAGAATAAAATTCATAAATTGAAAATCCATGAAAGAACAAATTGGCCATTTTTTTGCCCATCGAATCAGAAAAATTGGAAACTTTTGGCACCAATCTTGGAATGCAGGCCTTCTTCTTGAGTGGTCATAATGGCCTTCACCACCCTAACTAGGTTATTGTCATCACTTTGCATTTGTTGGAGTACACCATCATGCTCTCATTTGAGCATCTTGGAGATCATGCCACAAAAGCTCCAATCGTTGCTTAAGCCATACCCTAGGTAGGGTTGATGTACTAAAATCTTTTGTAGTATGGGTAGGGTCCATGGCCTTATAAAAAACTAGAATCTATTACAAATAGGTGCCAAACCATGAATGGACATCGAGAAACAGGTGTTAAATCATGAATGGATGCCAAGAAGTACACCTCCGTAGGCGTGTGCAAGCTCTAATACCACTATCATAAGATCTTGTAGATGCACATACATAGAGATAATACAATTATGAGATCTCACAAGAACACACATAGAATAGAGAGAGACAAGAATGAACACAAGATTGGCTACAATCTCCCCTACACACTTTGATGGACGAATCTCTCATAGTATGTGTATTTATAGGTATTTTCATTATTTCTTGAATAGAAGATACATGAGGTGGCACTTCAAAAAGCATGCATTCACAATAAATTTGCTTTATTTAGAAAACATCCCTTTCTAAGTGTGCTACTATTTTTACAAAAATATTTAAAATACTATCTTTTAAATATCTTAAAAAAATATCTAAGTAAATCTATACCCTCATGATTCTTCACCTTCTAAATCAAAACACAATCCCATTAAAAACATTAAGACATTAAAATCCATTTAACATTCCATTATTCCATAAAGTAAAACAATAATATTGTATGGTTGCCCCATTGTCAAAGGACCAAACATGTGACTCTACTACAAATATACACTATTCATGAGAAGATGGGTCATAATTGCAACCAGTAGTAAACACACATTCCTCATTATGCACAAGATTAGCAGACTTTATTTAAGGTGTACGGGCCTCTACAACAACCATTCGGAGCTCCTTTTGTTTTGCCTCTTTTGTAGACACTTTGGGACAACTGTTTATGACATGATAATTTTTTTTGTAGTATTTGCAAAAGAATTTCTACTTTTTTGTTTTCTTATTATCTTTGTATTCCTTTTCTTATTGTGTAGCATTAGCAAATGTTTGCTTACTAATAGATGATCTCCGTTTACATTTCCTTTTTTATTAGGTAAAAAATCTTGATCTGCTACACGCATGATGCACTTATGCTGCCTGGCTAATCTTCCTACAACAAAATAGAAACTAACTCCTTAAATGTTAAGGCATTTGGATTTCCTTTCATCATCAATTCAAGAGTAGAAGAAAAACTGTGATATGAATTTGGAAGATCATTAAGATCAATCTCCACAAGTGGACTATCTAGCAAGATTTCATCAACAGAAATCAACTACTCCTTCAAATGTTTAATCTCTGTCAAAACATTGTGTTGGTGTAATTAAGCCCTAGCCTATATTCTTGATTATGTCACTTTTACTTAACTTAGTGGCATAACCTTTGGAAGGCTCCATATGGTCAACCTCTTGTAAATTCCCTTCACGCTTCCTTTTGCAAAAGTGAATTGTATCCACTGTGGAGTTACGAGGAGATAAATTACAAATCATTCTCGGTGTTGAATTAAGAGAGAATCTATCCTAGATGTTAGCACTCATCTTTTAGGTGGAAGTTTGAATTTGAATTCAAACCATGGCTCCAAATAACTCAATCACTTCTCACTCATTGAGCAATGGTTGATATCCAATGACATTATATTTTTATATGATTTAATACATACATGATCATTACTTCTCATTTTCACTTCTCTATCACAACTCCATTAGAAGAGTGATCTTGTCAGAGCTTGTTCTCTGTGTATAGTTGATCATTTTCCATGATCTAAAGCATGGTAGACTCAGCATAGTGTCTACTACAACTCTACAAAGTTGCACTAACAAAGCTCTCCTTTACTCATTGGTCTATAGACTATCACATCCCAAAAATGTCAGGATGGTAGTATGATTTTCTAAATACATTTTTCTACATGTATTCCATCATTTTGGATGAATTCACTCATGATTGTTAGCTCATTATGTTAATTAGAGTTCCCTAGAAGGAATTAATCCAATTGCTATTGTGCTCAGAGAATTGTTCAAAACATTGGACATGTGTATGAACTAAAATAGCAAGTTTTTGATCTTGTAACTATCTTCTAACCTATTTATTTTGATCCTTCAAGTAGTGGATCATCTTCCAAGCAACATATGTGACTATTTATGTTCATTAGCAAGCTAAAGAGGTCTACTACACTCTCCAACCATCATTCTTAGTAGGTGTGAAGCAGGATCTAGCTACACCACTTAATCTCGTGTGACTATCCACCATCTCCTCCAATAGTGGTATCAAAGCAACAACAATCAAGATGGGTGATGGATTTATATCCCTCGTTGAAAACTTGGATAGGAACAACTACTCAAAATGACCATTAAGGTTGCAAGCATATCTTCAAGGGAGAAGTCGATATGGATACATCTCAAAAGATGAAGAAATGCCAATCTTCAGGAGCAAGCATCAACCAATGAAGGAAGAGCAAGAGAGGCTAGCCACATGGTGTGAAAAGGATGCTCTTGCCAAGTCATATCTACTAAACTCAATATCTGATTTCTTGTTACCACATGTTAGAAATTGCAAAACCTCCCAATAGACTTCTGAAGTGCTTTCATCATATTTCTCATCAAACAGAAGATCTAGGAAGAATCAATTGTGGATGGAGTTCACAACCCTAAAGAAACAACCAAAGCAAGGAGTGGTTGACTATGTAACCAAAATTAATTATGTGGCTGACCAGCTTGCAAGCATTGGAGAGGAGATAGAAGAAGAACACATTGTGAGGCAGATCATTAATGGAATCAAGACTGATGACAAGTGGGAGTTCTTCACCACAACAATGGACCTCTACATGGATATGCAAATACCTGATCTCCCACAAGACAAAGCTGAATAGAAATGGTGACAACTCAAGAGGTAACCAGTCTTCTGCCCTTTATACAAATAAGAACAAAGCTAAGGATAAAGCTAAAAGCAAGAAACAAGAAGAAGAGGCTAGTACCTCTCAAGCTCATTATGCATGAAGAGGAAGAGGTGCTAGAGGAAGGGGTAGAGGAGGAAAGCAAGGAAGGGTGAGACCCAAAAAAAACTCACCATGCAACATTTTTGGTCTCAACAACCACACTATAGAAGAATGTTTCAAGAATACAAGGAATCAAAGGGGAACAGGCTTCCATAGAGGAAGCTATGGACAATCCAGAGGTAGGTACAACAATGGTGGAGGCTACTAGATCCATAACTATAATCAATGCTACAACAACAATAACTACCAAGGAAACTTCAGAGGAAGAAGGGACTACAATAAGTATAGTGAAGACCAAGAAGACTCTTTACTCATCATGAACATGACATCCAAGCAAGGTAAAGATGATGACCATCTTTCTACATTGATTCAATTTGTTCAAAGCATGTGGCTAAAAATGTAGCTTTATTATCTGATCTTGAAGAACCCAAAGGGAAGCATGAGGTACAAACATGTGATGATACTAAACATTTTGTTAAGAAAATTGGAAATGTCAAAACATCTAATGGTAGTATGAATCTCTTAAGCAAAGTTTTGTATGTGCCAACCATAACCAAAAACCGAATTAGTGTTGTGCAGATTGTGGAAAAAGGTTTACATGTCATGTTCACTAAGCATGGACCATATGTGGAAGACCCCCAACAAGGGTTCAAAAGGATTGCCAAAGGTGAGAAGTCAGGTAGACTATTCACATCTAAAATTGGAGACACAAGGAACATAACACTATTCAATTATAGAGATCAAACCTTATCTAAGTTGGAAATATGGCACAAAAGGCTAGGGCACATAGGAGAAAGAACTCTGAAGCAAATGTGCAGGGATTAAAGTGTGCTTGGCATTCCCAATGTGACCAAGCAACACATGATATAGAAGTGTGGAGCTTGCCAATTTGGCAAAGCTCACAAGAAACCATTCAATAGAAGAGGGTACATCTATGAAGACTATTTGGAGCTTCTCCACACTAATGTGTCGTGTCCTAGCAAAGACCCATCCATCTCAGGTTCAAGGTACTAGGTGTCATTTATTGATGATTACAATAGGTGGAAAATCCTTTATTTCATGAAGCATAAGTATGATGTATTTACATGTTTTAAGAAGTACTTGGCACTAGTTGAAAGCCAAACAGGAAGGAGCTTGAAGAGAATCAGATCTAATGGAGGTGGTGAGTACTTTTCATATGAGTTTGATTTATTTCTTCATGACAGAGGCATAAAGAGAGAAGTAACAACAAGGTATACTCTTGAATTGAACGGAGTGGAACAGAGAAGGAATATGTTAATTGTTGAAGTTGCTAGGTCTATGTTAAATGAGAAAAAATACCTAACTATTTATGGGAAAAGGTTGTTTCCATAGCTACCTATTTGGTCAATAGGCTTCCGTGCAAATCATTGGATGATATGACACCATATGAAGCATGGAACGGTAGGAGACCCTCATTGGATCATTGCAAAATATTTGGATGCATTGGCTATGCACACATCCCCTCACAAATCAAAGGAAATCTTGACCCTAAGGTTGAGAAATGTATATTTATTGGTTATGATCAGAATAAAGAGGGGTATGGGCTATACAATCCCACTAACAAAGCATTCATAGTTAGTAGAGATGTAGTATTTGATGAGAATAATTCATGGTTTGAAGATGATTGCAAGAGATTCATGTTACCATATGACTTGGAAAATGATTTTCCAACCCTCTCTCAAGAAGAGAAACACTTAGCAAAAGACATCAACTCAGAGGATGAAGAACAGGCTGACCTCAAAGTTTGGAAATCAAGAGACTTACCAGAGTCTTCAAATCAAGCACTAAGGAGATCACAAAGAGAAAGCAGGAAGCCCATAAAGTATGGATATGATATATCTCTAGTCACAAAGCACTCTGTGTATATCACAAAAGATTCTAATTTAGAAGAGCCTTCTTCATTTGAAGAGGCTAGGAAGAAGAAGGAATGGAGAGAAGCCATGCAGGAGGAAGTGGACGCACTACAGGAAAATCACACTTGGGATCTAGTTCCCAAAAGGCCATATATGAAGGTAATTGGTTCAAGGTGGATATACAAAATTCAAAAGAACTCTGATGGCTTTATAAAAAGGTACAAGGCAAGGTTAGAGGCAAAAGGATTTGCCCAAATGCATGGAGTAGACTATGAAGAGACATTTACACTTGTGGCTAAGATGCCAACAATCAGGGTTTTGGTAAGTCTTACTGCCTCTAAAAATTAGAATTTATATCAGTTAGATGTCAAGAATGCATTCTTAAATGGATGGATATCAGAAGAAGTGTATATGGCACAACCACTAGGGTTTGAAGATGAACAAAAAGTAGGTTATGTATGCAATCTTAGAAAGGCACTCTATGGTCTTAAGCAAGCTCCTAGGGATTGGAACCATAGGCTTGTTACCTATTTGCAAGACCAAGGCTTTGTGGCAAGCAAGGCAGATTCTTCTCTATTTGTGGAGAAGAACAAATCAAAAGTAATCTACTTATGTTTCTATGTAGATGACATCATTATAAGAGGGAATGATACTAATGGCATCAAGTAGGTCAAGGCTCAATTAATGAAGGAATTTAAAATGAGTGATCTTGGTTTATTAATCTACTTTCTTAGCATAGAGCTTATGTACATAGATTCAAGTATATTTATCACTCAAAGGAAGTACATACATGATATGTTGGTGAAGTTTAAGATTGAGAACACTAAAGTTATAGGTATTCCTATAGAACTCAGCCATAAGATAAGTTCAGATGAAGGTGAACTACTTGATGATGTTAGGGGTTATCAAAAACTTGTGGGTAGTTTTAATTATGCTACTCTAACAAGATTAGACATTGCCTATGTAGTAAGTACATTGAGTCAGTTTATGCATGCACCAAGGTAGCCTCATATGGGAGCTGCAAAGAGGGTGCTTAAGTATCGAAAGGGTGCAATGAATGAAGGCTTGTTTTATCCCTTCCATAGACCTCAAACTCTAACAATTGGTATGTTAGAAGGTCATTGGTTCATCTAGGGCATCATCCATATTGTTTCGGTCATAGTCTCAAAATTCCACAAAAGTTGGTGATCATGCTTAGGGCCATCTGAGCTTGTTTTGGCCTCTAAATGCACTATCACAATGCCTATGGAGGTAATTTCATCTTTTTGTGCCAAAAATATATACAAGTTTTGGTTTTCCAATATAAGAACCTCAAACTCTACTACAGATTTAGTAGAACGTGATAGGATAGTTCTCTTCAACTTCTTGAGATACAATAATTTTTTGCATCATGGTACTTTAGTGAGTGGCCATGGCTGAAAGTAATGATGTATTCTATATGGTAGTTGTTGAGGAAAAGTTGGATAGTACCAATTATCCATTATGGGCTTATATGATGCATCATGTACTCATTGCAAAAGGACTATGGAATATTGTGTACAGTGTTGAAAAACATCCTATTACACTTGCAACCACAGTTATTGAAGGTGATGCAGATGGTTTTGAAGATGGTGATATTCTAAAGGTTGCTCTCTGTGCTATGGTTCTTGCAGCACCTATTATGGAGCAACTTTTTTGAGATGCAAAAGATGCTCATGCACATGCATTGATAGCCTTGTCTACCAAACCTACCATTATTCCTCACATTCAGTCTTGGAAAATAGCAAAGGAAGCTTGGGATACACTTACCACTTTATATCAAGCAAGGAATGAGGCTCGTGTTGCTTACCTTTGAAAATAGTTGAAGAGTGAGCATATGAATGAAGGAGATTCCATGGACAATTTTTTGACAAAGATCAAAGACTTGAAGAGCAATTGATTTTTGTTGATGAAGCCTTCCTTGATAGTTCACTTGTGCAGACTCTTGTGAATGGTCTTCCATATTTATATCATACTTTTGCTTCCACTCTTCGATTGATGATGAAAGGCAATTTATGCCTTAACATTTGAGACGTTAGTCTCTATTCTGTAGCAGGAAGATCTGTCTAGGTAGAACAAATTCATTATGCATGTTTCAGATCAAGCTGTCCTAGCAAGTTAGAATGGCACAAGTAAATGGAGCTCATCTACTAGTAGCAAAAATCTGCTAGTTTCTCACAATCAAAGAAGGATGAAAAAGACAAGAAGAAAACAAAAAAGTAGAAATTGTTTTGAAAATACTGTTAAAAAAATGATCATGTTAGAAAGAGTTGTCCAAAAGTGGCTGCAAAAGTGCCAAAGAAGAAAGAGTCTAGAATGGTTGTTGTAGAAGTCTCTATGCCTAGATCAAAATACTGTGTAGAAATAAGAATGGGTGTTTACTAATGTTTGTAGTTATGAACCATCTTCTCATGCACCAACAACTCCTCTTATCTAGTCATGGGGGTTGATAAGATCATTTTTACTACTACTGGTGGTAGTTCTTTAACATTATCATATGCTTTATTTCTTCTAGGGATCAAGAAAAATGTGTTATGAGTTTCAACATGAGCCAAGATCGGCTTGTTGTGAAATTTGTTGAGGACAAGTGTAGAGTTCATGATCTATCAAATGGCAACATCATTATTGCTTTTGGAATTTTATGTCTTGGGTTGTATAAGCTCATAGATTATGCAAAATCTTTGAATGATTCAACATGTTCAATTCATGATTCTTAGGCTCTCTGAGATGCAAAGCTTTAACATGCATGTTGTGGTAATCTAAATTTTGCTAGTTTGCTCCACAACTATGAAATGGTGTCCTCTTTGCCCAAAATTGAGGCACCTGGTAACCATATTTGTGAAGGTTGTATTCTAGGAATACTATAGCATTCCTCCTTCCCAAAAGATGATTTAGTATGAGCTACTTAGGAATTGTAGCTTGTTTAGAGGGATGTTTGGGGTCCTATGCAAACACCTCCTATGGGATCTACCTTTACTTTGTGACTTCATTGATTTTTCTAGGCATCCATGGGTATATCCATTGAAAGCAAAGTCCAAGTGTTTACGTGCTTCAAACAGTTTCTCGTTTTGGCTGAAAATCTATATGCATGTAAAATGGGCACCCACCAATTTGATCAAGTGGGGGAATATATGTGTTCTAATTGGATTGCATTTTTGATCGAACATGGGATAAAACATCAGTGTACAATGCCATATACACCTCAATAGAATGGAGGTGCTAAAAGTAAGAACACGTCACTCATGGTGATGGCGAGGTGTATGGTCAAGAGTCAGGATTTACCACATAGTTTCAAACATTTGATGGAACAAACTTTGCTCTGTGGAAGAATCAGATTAAAGATGTGCTGATTCAAAGGAGGCAATGCGCATAAGATATGTACTTAACAGGTGTGCCATCAAGCATTGCAAACTATCACTTAATATGAGGATTGGCATGGTCGCAAGCCATCTGTTGCTCACCTATGTGTCTTTGGTGGTCTAGCTTATGCATTAGTGCTTGAACAACAATGCACAAAATGCAATGATAAAATAGTGAAATATATTTCTGTTGGCATCCTTGGCACACCATGTGTTGAGTCTTTCATACTCTTCCCTTGTAGGTTGTCGTTTGCTTCTGAATATGGGCATCTCCTCATCTCCTGAGATGTATCCATAGAGGCTCCTGCCTTGTAAGTATGTCTTCATCCTTCAAGACCATGCTTGATAGTTGTTCCTATCCAATTTATCAATTAAAGAAGGAAAACTATCTCCCATTTTACCTTAGCTTTGCTCTGATACCATTGTTGGCATAGATGGATGGACACTCCAAGTGATGAGTAGGTACTGCCAAATCTTGCTTAGTACCAGCCCTTTCTAGCTTCAGAGTTGATATGTGGACCCTCTTAGCTTTCGAATTACACCATAAAATTGCCTATGTACTTTGGAAATGATGTATGAAAATATTGACTCAAAACAGACTTCTTCTAAATAAAAGAATCCAAGAAAACTTTCTATTTTGGATCATACACCTACTGCTAGTAATGCTTAGTGCTATTAGTACAGTAGGCCACTATTCACAGAATCAATTTACCAAATTAATCATTACCCTCGATTTTTTAGGACCTCTACAGAGTTTGACCAAGGAGTGCTTCGGTGCACTTTTCTCCCAATTGGCTGCATGGATTTGCTTCACACTTTGTCAGCATGTAGATAACGTTGAGAGGAACAAGCTATAGATCATGGAATTTGGTGGAGAAAGAGTGAGATAGGAGCAGCAGAAGTTGAGAGTAAGAAATGACTATAAGAGAGATGTCATAGATGAACAATGTAGGTATAATGTATTAATGAACAATGTTTTACAAGATCATAGGCTTGGTAATCATAGCCTTATGATAAGGATTAGTGTAGGCTACAATGGAGGCCTTACACACATACAAAATGGCAATGGAAAGCTCGGGAAATGATCACTCTCTATCCGCAACTTTTTGAAGTGAGTTTATATAAGTGTTCCTTTCAAATTTGAATTTGAAATTAACTTTTGGCTCTCTCTAAAAAGTGAACCTTCATTCTAGGAGATATTCCCTCAATGTAGTTTTTACTTTCCTAATTAACAAGTCCACGACTTTAGGGTAGGTGATACAAGTATTCTCAAGTCAAAATGAAATGACTTTTACAAAGGTAAAGAGGTTTCTCCACTAGCAATGGTTTTCATGGAACTTCACATCTTTATGAATCTCAAGACAAATGTGTGGGCTTGGACTTTGCTCCAAGAACATACACACATGCATGCATACATACACACACATGTATACATACACACACACACATACATACACACACATGTACACACATGCATACATACACACACACATATACACATATGCATACATACACACACATACACACACACATATATACACACATACATGCACACACATGCACACACATATACACACATGCCACACATACACATATAGACACATGCATACATACACACACATGTGCACACATGCATACATACACACACATGTACTTGCATGCATACATACACACATATACACACAAGCATGCATACATACACACACACATGTACATACATGCATACATACACACACACATGTACACACATGCATACATACACACACACATATACACACATGCATACACACACACACATATACACATACACATAAACACACATGCATACATACACACACATACACATATACACACATGCATACATACACATATACACACATGCATACATACACATATACACACATGCATACATACACGCACACATATGTACACACACATGTACACACATGTATACATACACACACATGTACACACATGCATGCATACACACATATACACACATGCATGCATACACACATATACACACATGCATGCATACATACACACACATGTACACACATGCATACATACACACACACACATGTACACACATGCATACATACACACACACACACATATACAGACATGCATACATACACATACATATACACACACACATACATACACACACATATACACACATGCATACATACACACATACACATATACAAACATGCATACATACACACACACATACATACACACACACATACATACACACACATATACACACATGCATACATACACACACATGTACCCACATGACGGCAGTGGTGCGCCAGAATTTTGTATTTAATTCTTATATGGCAGTGCTTTGCCACATTTCGTAAATGCCTCATATATTACAGTGGTTTTACACACTCTTCTACATGCTTCATTTATGAGATATATAACTTTTTTAGTACATTGTTCATGGTTCATTCTGATCATCTCTTTTGTGTCCGATAGTATTTTGCTTTATGAAATCATATTTTGGTTTCCATTAGAGTACGCATCACATGTACTCATTTTTCTTTTGGGCAGAGTGTATTGTCTTTTGTTGAGCAACATCATGGTAATGTTGCTATAGCAAATGACAACACACTCTGCCCAAAAAAATTTTGCGGATATGGTCATCAATATGAGCGACAGTACTCCTAGGATGGTCATCGGTGTGCATGATGGTACACCTAGCAGTCGTTGGTATAGACATCGGTATGAGCATCGGTATTTTTGATGCTTATATCGATGCACATACTGACGCTCATATTGATGCACGTACCGATGCCTATATGGGTGCCTATACCATTGTTTTGGTTCTGACACCTATACCGACACTTACACCGATGTTGGGGCAAAAACGTGCTCCTTTAATTTCCTAGATAAAAACCTTGGTATATGCTCAATATGTTGTAGTATAATATGTTTGGTCGCCCCACTATCAAAGTACCAAACATCTGAGTCTACTGCAGACATGCACTGCTCATGCGAAGATGGGTCAAAACTGCAAACAGTAGTAAACACCCATTCTTCTTCCTTCAGAAGATTAGCAGACTTTGTTTTCGATAAAGAGGCCTTTGCAACAGCCATTTCGGCCTCTTTCTTCTTTGCCTTTTTAGCAGCTCTTTTGGACAACCCTTGATGACATGATCATTTGCTTTAGAGTATTTGCAAAACAATTTCTGCTTTTCTGATTTCTTCTCATCTTTGTCTTCCTTCTTTGAATGTGTAGCATTTGCAGATTTTTGTTTACTAGTAGAAGAGCTCCATTTAACTTTGGTCTTCTGACTAGCCAAGAAATGTTGATCTACAACATGCATAATATACATGTTCTGCCTAGAGTGGTCTTCTTGCAATAGAAAAGAGATTAACTCCTCAAATGAAAAGGCATTTGGATTGCCTTTCATCATCCAACAAAGAGTAGAAGGAAAAATTTGATATGATTTAGGAAGACCATTCAGAACGGTCTGCACAAGTGATCTATATCGTATAACTTCATCAACAAAAATCAACTATTCTTTCAAATCCTTGATCTTTTTGAGATAACTCTCCATAGAAGCACCTTCATTCATGTGCTCACTCTCTTATTGTTTTCAGAGGTGAGCATCATGAGCCTCATTCCTAGCCTGGTACAATGTGCTAAGTGTATCCCAAGCATCCTTAGCTATTCTACAAGAGCGAATGTGAGGAATAATGGCACATTTGATAGATAAAGCTGTCAATGCATGTGCTTGAGCATCTCTGCCATCCCAAGGAATTTTCTCTATAGTAGGTACAATAGAAATAATAACATAGACAAGAATTTGTAAAATATCATCATCTTCCACACCATGTCCATCAACTCCAACACCTTTATTTGTAGTACTTGTATTCATAGGTGTAGCAGGACGTCTTTCAACACCGTGTATAATATTCCATAGTCATTTTGCAACCAATACATGATTCATCATATATGCCTATAATGGGTAGTTGGTACCATCCAACTTATCCTCAACAACCAACATATAGAATACATCACATCTTTCAACCATGGTCGATGACTAAAATACCTTGATGCAAAAAATCGATTGTATATCGAAAATTTCAACAGAACGGCCCAAAAAAACTTTGTTAAACCTATAGCAGACTTCGAGATGCTTATACTGGCACACCAAAACTCATATATACTTTTGGCACAAAAAGACAAAATAGCCTGCACAAGCATTATGATAGTGCGTTTAGAGGTCAAAACGAACTCAGATCGCAATTTCAACACCACAAAATGAAGTTATTTTGATCTTTGAAACACCCAAAGTGTGTTAACCAAATTTTGTGCGATTTAGAAACTACAACTGGAGAGGTGTAGACAACACCCTAGATGAAGCACCAACCTGTTGTGATACCAATGGTTGGACTTAGATGTCTGCAGAAGCATGCGATCAACAAAATGAAGAAGAAGAAGCTTGGATCACCACACAAAATGCTGAATTTATTACCACTAGAATGTACAAAGATTGTAGCCTGCTAGGGCCATAGGCATGTATACAAGCTGGGGTAAAAAGCCTCCTAAAGAGGGAAAAAAGTGCCCCAATGATCGTAGAGTGTTCACACACATCACTACCTAAATATATCAAAAGATTCTTGTTAGAGTTTTATATCTACTCCTTAGTTCATCATGTAAGGAAAACCATACTCGTTAATATCTGAAATTTTGATTTTTGTGTTGATGCAAGAAGAGCGATGCAACTAAAACAATATCATTATGTGTGTTGCATATCAAGCAATCAATCATTTGTTATGAGTAAAACATGTGAGGGTAAAAGTGCCTCTTCCTCTAATCAAGAAAACTTTAAAGGTGCCACACAATCAAAGAAGAAAGACAAAGATACGAAGAAGGTAGATAAGTAAACTATATATGTGCATAAAAGTTTCCTACTAAGGTATTAGAGTATATCACTTCTTGGGACGCTTGAAATTCTCACTAGCCATATATTTCTCATATGATATTTTATATTTTTTGGTATATGCATTACTGCATGAACAACAATAAAATATTAGATGATAAGGTTATGAAATATATTTGTTGGGTGTAAATCTCAAAGCAAATTATCACATAAAAAATAAACATTACAATGAGGGTGGCGCTATGTCCCATTAATGGAAAAAAGTAAGCATGTTCGATGTAAAACCACATGCATGGAAATGTAGTTTGGAGGAGTTAAATTATTGTGGATGTGAATGATATGCAAAAATTAAGTGATTATAATGAGGCATTAATGGAGCATTATGTATCGAGTGACATTTTTTTAGTAGAATGACTCTTATGCTTAACCATTATGTTTATGAATTTCTAGAAACAACCCTCTACATGGGTCTTTATTTACTAGATATGTCGAAAATATATTTCTCTTATTTGTTTCTAGACACAAGTGAAATGTCCACACCCATCCATACCCTCACAAAACTTTAGTTTCTACATCAAAAGACAAAGCACATTAATAACTCAATAAATTAAGCTCCAAAAATGTCAACATTCCATAAGTGATAACATGGATGCTGGTCAAAACCCTACCGTCACCATATTTGGGCATAGTTGAAGTCTTGTACTAAGCATATTGAGATGCACTATCATTATGCCAAGGAGAGGCTCTTTATTGGAGAGATCAGTTTGGTGTATGTGCCCACATAGCATAAGATTTTAGAACTTGTTACAAAGGCTCTTCCATTTAGTGCTTTTCATAAAGTCTTTGGCTTAGTTTGTTTTTTGGATTGACCTTGGTCCACATCAATTGACATTTTCCCATGCATAAGTATCAACAAATTCTTTAGTGCAACACGTGTAGGGGCAATTTGTTAGTATATTTTGCTACTGATGAATTTTATCAGAGTAAGGACTTCTAGGGTACTTCTTTCATGCTTTGGGAGGCTTTTTGTCCTATCTTGTATATATGCCCATGAACCTAATTGGCTTTATTTGCTTCTACCTTCTACACTTATTTATACTATTTATGTTGTGCTCCTAATACCTATGCTTCTTCTTCTTCCTTTTGTTTTCTGTGTGCTTTTGCAATCCCTAAACTCAAACATCCATGAGGATGAATGAGAGTTTAGACAAAAGCATGGAGCATGGACATCTAGATGTCCCCCATAATGGGATAAACTCTTTTTTATAAAATGCAAAACTAGTGACCAATGACATCACTTAATTCATTAGGTTAGTCTAATGAAATATGGATTCCCTATATATAAGCTCAAATATATGACATCTATGTGTGTTTCGCTTGATGTAAATATGACATTCATTTGCTTAAGGCTTCATGCAGATATGGAATTCATCTTATCTTGGGACATATGATATCCAATGGTATGGGTATTTAAGAGATGTGGCATCCCTAGACAAAGGATAAACAAAAGGGTCTACACTATTAGAATTTTAGCAATCTTAAGTGTGGGAACTCATGCTAAGTTGAAGTGCCACATCACTCATACTTTTTGGTAGGATATACAACCACTATTCCACGAGTTTTCTCAGCCCTTTTCTCACCTAATTGATGAAGAAAAGTCGGGATCATTTGGAGGGCATTTTTGAATTCAAATTTACAACCAGTTTTTTTAGCATTATATAAGCAAAGACATGGAGCAAAGTCATGGCCATCCTCCTCTACCATTTGAGAACTTGTAGGATCTCATTATGAATGTTTGCTCTAGGTCTAAGCTAGTCCCTAGCTAAGCAAGCCCCTTGCTTGCTGGAGTTTTCTCATAGGAAGTGATCCTTGATCACCCATATCTCTTTGTGTAGTAGTCTGATTCCTTTGCACGATAGCTCATTTTGTTCCTATGATTGTAGGATTTCTTTTGGATGTAATCTTAGTATCAAGTGTTCATTAACCTTGAGAATATTGAGCTTGAAATATCTCTAGTATGATCTCTGCATATTCCCAAATATGTGTGTTGTAAGGTACACATAGGTGCAAGCTACAAGTTTGGGGAGATTTTGTTCTGTCTTGTGCAAGGATCTTGGCATAGCTCACATTCTCCAATTGAGTGATGTATGGCTTCTTGGAAAGCTTAGAGAGTCAATTTTTATTGTGCAAAATTTCATAGGTTTAGTCTTCAGGTCTAGAGAGCAATTCAGTTTTTGGTGGACTGTGGTAGTGAATTGTTTGGTCCTAGGAAGGCACTATCATTTTTCTGCTACAACTAGGAGTGGATATATTCCATCAATGGTATCAGAGCTCATCATTGAGCATTGAAGAAATCAGGAGGAGGCCTTGAAGTTTCTTGAGAGCAAAGGATTGAAGCAAAGACCAGCAAGATTTGAAGAAGGATTTGAAGCAAGGGGGAGCTTCTATCATCATCGAAAGTTCACAAGTGGAGAGTCTTGTGGGAAGGTAAGATATCATTATTTCTCACATTTATCACAATACAAGGAGGGATTAGGAGCCACATAGTCTCATAAACAATGGGAGACTATAATACTCATCTTGAGAAGCTTGAAAAGAGCAATTAACAACCTTGGAAGTTTAGAATCTCTAACTTTCTCATGGGAAAGGGTCTTTGGGGGTTGGTAAGTGGTATAGAGGTGAAGCTATACATAGATCCACATACACCTACAGAGATTCAAAGGAGAGCTATTAGAGAATGGGAAGAAATCAATAGGAGAGTGATCTTCATTCTTTCTCAACACATAAGCAACTCCATAATAGGTCATTTCCAAGACCTAGATACATCTAAGAAGGTTTGGGAGTGTTTAGAAAGGTTGTACTCTACCTCTAGAAAGGCTAGAAAAATTCAGCTCAAGAATGAGCTCAACAACCTTAGGAAGTCATCAAATCAGAGGATTAATGACTTCATATTCAAAGTAAAAGAGATCTTGGATGCACTTGGTTCAATAGGATGTGTTGTGGATGATGATGACCTAGTTGCCCACACACTTAATGGGCTTAGAGAAGATGATAAATGGAATGCATTCACAACCTCTGTGTATGTAAGGGATTCATTACCAAATTTTGAGCAACTTACTTCTCTTATGGTGACCGAGGAGCTCAACCATGGAGGCAACAAGTCAAAGGGCAGCCAAGACCAACTCTTCTATGTAGGCAAAGGAGGAAGAGGCAAAGGCAATATATGTGCTTCAAGAGGAAGAGGTAGAAGCAACTACCAACAAGGTATCCAAAGCTATCAAGGGAGTCAATCAAGCCAAGATGGAGGTCCATCATCAAGAGGAAGAGGAAGACGTAGAGGACGAAGATATGGAGGTCGAGGGTACTCCAACTCAAATGGATGCTTCAATTGTGGGAAGCAATTATGCAAAAGGTTGTTGGCAAAAGCAAGGTGGAAACAATTACAAAGGGCAAGGTAATTATGCTAACTCCTCAACAAATTCAGAAATTGAGCATTTGTTAGCTATGAAGCTTAAAAGTGAAGGTCAACCACATGATGAGGTGTGGTATATAGATGGTGGTTGTAGTAACCACATGTCAGATAAAGAGGAGTACTTCACAAATTTTCAAGCACCCAAGCAAAGAGGCTTTGTGGAGACAAGAGACAACACACAACATGAGATACAACAAATGGAAGATGTGAAGCTTGAAGGCAAACATAAAGCAAAAGGACTATTTGAGGTATTGCATGTTCCTACTATTACAAAGAACTTAATCTCTATTGGACAGATGGTTGAAAAGGGATACCAAGTCAAGTTCAACCACAAAAGATGCTTTATTGAAGACCCAAGGAATCACTTTGAGCTGATAGCCAAAGGAAACAAGGAAGGAAGGATGTTCACTCTTGATATTGGCAAAGGACAAAGCAACAAGGCAATGTTCATCACCTATGGCGACAAAAAGATTGGAGATTTGAATTTGTGTCATAAAAGGTGTGGTCACATCAACATTCAAATGTTGGAAGACATGGAGCAGAGGCAATTGGTAAGAGGTTTACCACATTTTTCATTACAAATGTTTGCATGCGATGTGTGAAGCTTGTCAACTAGGCAAGTCTACTAGGTATCCCTTCAAGAAGAGTTGATATGTAGCACATGGTGTGTTAGACCTTGTGCACAAAGATGTGTGGGGGCCAACCAAAGAGCCCTCTCTTGCAGGTAATAGGTACTTTGTAACCTCCATAGATGACTACTCAAGAAAAGTATGGTTGTATTGTATGAAGAAAAAATCAGATGTGTTTGATGTATTCAAAATATTCAAGGCACAAGTTGAAAAGGAGACAGGTTGCTACATCAAAACCCTAAGGTCCGATGGAGAGGGAGAATACTTCTCCCATGCTTTTTGTGATTTCTTGCAGGACCAAGGTATAAAGGGCAAATCACTTGTAGGTATGCTCCCCAACAAAATGGGGTGGCAGCGAGGAAGAATAGGTATATTGCTGAAATTGCTAGGAGTATGTTAAATGAAATTAAGGTGCCTTTGACATATTGGGCAGATGTTGTATCTACTATTGTGTACTTGATGAATAGGTGTCCCACATTAGAAGTACATGACATGACACCTCACGAGGCATGGAGTAAAAGGAAACCAGACCTTTCCCACATTAGAATCTTTGGTTGTGTATGCTACACACATGTGCCACAAGAGTTGAGAGGTAAGATGGATGCAAGGGCTGAAAGATGTATGTTTATTGGTTATGCTATGGAGCAAAAAGGTTACAGGTGCTACAATCCTAATACTAAGGCGTTAAAGGTATCTAGAGATGTAGTGTTTGATGAACTCAAACCATGGTATGCGGTGATTTGGATCTTCCTAACTCCACATGGATACAATCTACTTTTACAAAGTTAAATATTAAGTAACTTTTTCAATGGGTTGAATGTATGAAAGCCTCTCCATAGGCTAAATCAATTATGAACTAATCATCCAAGTATGTGGGCTTGATTTTAATTGCATCAATAGCTCCCCCTCAAGCCTAACATGCTTGTTCTTCATTTCTCCTTGATTTCTTGCAAACCAATCTTCAATTTGAACTTGTTCATCTTTGTTCCATCAAATGCCTTTGTGAGTAGATTTGCACATTGCAAATGAGTTGAAACATAGGATAGTTGAGTATCCTTGCCAAGCAATTTCTCTCTTACATAATGATAGTGTACTTCAATGTGCATAGTCCTTGCATGGTATACATGATTAGCAACCAAATGAAGTGAACTAGTGTTATCTCCAAACATTATTGGAGTGTAGGAATGTATCTCACAATTTGCATATAGTTGGTTAAGCCACATAGCTTCTTGAGTTGCAATTGCCAAACCTCTATATTCTGCTTCTATGGGAGATAAGGCCAGAGTTGGTTGCTTCTTGGATGACCAAGATATGAGCTTCGATCTCGCAAAAGATAGGTACCTTGAAGTGGTCCTCCTATCATCCTTGGATCCAGCCCAATTTGCATCAGAATACATCTTTATATCTATGTTAGAAGTGAAGGGATAGAACATGCCTTCATTCATTGTACCCTTTAGATACTTAAGCACCCTCTTTGCAGCTTCCATATGGGGCTTTGTTGGTGCATGCATAAACTAACTCAATGTACTTACTACATAGGCAATGTCCACTCTTGTTAGAGTAGCATAATTTAGACTACCCATAAGTTGTTGATAACTTGCAACATCATCAAGAAGTTCACCTTCATGTGAACTTTAGCTTATGGTTCAGCTCCATAGGGATACATGCAACTTTAGTGTTGTCCGTCGTAAATTTCACCAACATATACTATATGTAATTCCTTTAACTGATAAATATACCTAAATCTGAGTACATAAGCTCTAAGCAGCAAGACTTACCAAAATCCTGAGGTTCATGTTACCATTAGATGTCTTGACATTTCCAATTTTCTTGACTAAATGTTTAGTTTCATCACTTGTCTATACTTCATGCTTCCCTTTGGGCTCTTCAAGATCTGATAATAAAGCTACATTTCTAGCCATATGGTTGGAACAACCTAAATCATTATAGAAAAGATGCTCATCATCTTTACCTTGCTTGGATGTCATGTTCATGATGATTAGAGAGTCCTCTTGGTTCTGTGTGTAATTGTTATAATCTCTTCTTCCTCTAAAACCTCCTTGATAATTGTTGTTGTTGTAGCCTTGGTTGTAGTTATGATTATAGTTGCTTCCTCCATTGTTTACTCTACCTCTGGATTTTCCATCGTTACCTCTATGGAAGCCTCTTCCCCTTTGATTATTTGTGTTCTTGAAGCATTCTTCTTTGATGTCATTGATATGAACACAAATGTTGGAAGGTGGATTGTTGTGGGATCTCTTCCTACCTTGCTCTCCTCCTCTGCCCCTTCCTTTAGCACTTCTTCCTCTACCTCTGTAGTTAGCTTGAGAGGTACTAGCCTCATCTTCATTCTTCTTGAGTTTACCTTTATCTTTACTTTTATTCTTATCTATATAAAGGGTAGAAGATTGAGTACCTCTAGAATTGTCACCATTCTTGTTGACGTTTGTCTCATGGCTGAAGAATTGCCCCATCAAGGTGTTGAGGTCATGTACTTGCATATCCATGTAGAGGTCCATTGTTGTCGTGAATGACTCCCACTTATCATCAACTTTTCTGCCATTAATGATCTTCCTTACTATGTGTTCTTCTTCTATCTCTTCTCCAATGCTTCCATGTTGGTCAACCACATCGTTCATCTTGGTTACATAATCAGCCACTCCTTGCTTTGGTTGTTTTTTTAGAGTGGATATTGAGTTTAGTAGATACAACCTGGCACAAGCTTCCTTTGCACACCATGTGGTCAACCTTTCTTGTTCTTCCCTTGTGGGTTGATGCTTACTCCTAAATGTTGGCATCTCTTCATCTCCTGAGATGTATCCATGAAGAATTCTCCCTTGAAGGTAGGCTTGCATCCTTAGTGACCATGTTGAGTAGTTTTTTTTGTCCAATTTGTCAATGAAGGATGGAAATCCATCTCCCATCTTGCTTCTTGTATCTCTAATACCACTGTTGAAGGAGATGGTAGATAGTCTTCAGAGATGAAATGGTGTTTCTTGATCCTACTTCACACCTACCAAGAATGATTGTTGGAAAGCAGAGTGGGCCTCTTTAGCTAGCTAATGATCATAAATAATCATATATGATGTTTGGAATATCATCCACTAATCAATGGATCAAAATAGATAGGTAGGAATTGATCCAAGACCAAAAAACATGCTATTCTTGTCTCTAGAACTCTTCAATGTTTTGAACATTTCTCTGAGCACAAAAGAAATTACCTTAATTCCTTTTGGGAACCTCTAATAAGCTTATATAGCTACTAATAATGAGTGATTTCAGAAAAAATGTTGGAATACACACTAAGAATGGTGTTTAGCAAATCATAGAACCTTCTTGATAGTTACGGGATGCAACAATCAACAGACTAGAGAGTAAAGATGTGATAATATCTCACCATATAGAGAGGCAATAATAATAAGATTGTAATCATATACTAGATAGTATGTTGAATATACCTTGATTTGAATCATGAAAAATGATCAATCATACATTGAGAACAAGCTCTTAGAAGATCACTATTCTGATGTAGTCATAGCAGAGAAATGAAATGAGAATGTAATGATCATGTATATATTAAATCCTCTACAAATACAATGTCAAAGGCAATCATATGTTGCTCAATGTGCGAGAGGTGAATGAACTATGACATCAACCCTCAATACACAATAGATCCCATTCACAATGATCTCATGGAGTCGACATATCACACAAGTGCTTTGATCCTCTTTTTATAGTTGTGTTTGGAGCCAATGTTTGAATTTAAATTCAAAAGTTCTACCTAAAAGTGAATCCTAAAGTACATGATATATTCTCGCATCAATCAACTACCAAATGAATCGTGATTTAAAGCTTCCTAACTTGACATGATTATAAAACACTTTTACAAAGGTAAATGTGAAGGACTTTTACAGAAGGTTGATTATATAGAGTCTCATATGAGTTATGCCAATAAACCAAGTATGTGGGCTTGGTTTCTATTGCACCAAAAATGGTCTCTAAGGAGACATTTTCATGCTACTTTGATAAGAGTGGATATTGCATATGATGTGAGTACATTGAGTCAATTCATGCGTGTAACAAGGAATCCACACATGGAAGTTGCAAAGAGGGTGCTTAAGTACCTAAAGGGTACAATGAATGAGGAATTATTCTATCCCTTCACTTCTGACATAGATATAAAGTTACACTCTGATGCAGATTGGGATGGCTCCAATGATGATAGGAGAAGCACTTCAGGATACCTATCTTTTGCAGGTTCAAAACTCAGATCATGGTCATCTAAGAAGCAACCAACTATGGCCTTATCTTCCAGAGAAGCAGAATATAGAGGTTTGGTTAATGCAACTCAGGAAGCTATGTGGCTTAAGCAATTGTATGCAGATTTGGAGATACATTCCTACACTCCAACTATATTTGGAGATAATACTAGCTCACTTCATTTGGCTGCTAATCCTGTGTACCATGACAAGGGTAAGCACATTGAAGTGCATTATCATTATGTTAGAGAGAAATTGCTAAGCAAGGGTATTCAATTAACATATGTATCAACTCATTTACAATGTGCAGATTTACTTACCAAAGCATTGGATGGAACAAAGATGAACATGTTCACATTGATGATTGGGCTGTAAGAGATCAAGGAGCAATGAAGATCAAGCATGTTACGCTTGAGGGGGAGCTATTGGTACACATAAGCCCAAGCCTACATACTTGATGAATACACATAATCTTGATGTATTAGCATATCACTTGACAAGCTTCATATATACAACCTCTTGTAACATTGAGTTTAATTACCCATTGTAAAAGGTCAACAAACCCATGAGGAGTTAGGAAGCATCTATCACCTATCATTTGGTAGTTGAAGTCAATAAAGAATCAATCCTATACTTTAGGATTACTTTTAGGTGAAGATTTGAATTCAAATTGTAAATCGTTGGCTCCAACAAAAAGGCTATAAAACTTGAGAAGAAAATCTCGCGTGTATCTCATGGTTCTCAGATCATTTCCATGTAACTTCATTGAGAAGAGGAGCTCACCTCATAGATTTCTCATTCTACACTCATTGAGCACTGCCGTATCGCAATGAATTTCTAATTTTACATGATTTAGTCAATACATGTTCATTACTTCCTACTCTCATATCTCTGTCACACTCTATCAGAACAATGATCTTATCTGAGCTAGTTCTCACTCTATAGTGAATCATTTTACATGATGTAAAGCCTGACATCTTGAGCATAATGTCTAATTTGATCCTACAAAGTTTCATTGATTTTGGTTCTCGCTATCATTGGATATCATTCTATTGATGCTCATTGGGTTGTGACTCTCAAGGCCCATAAAAGTCGGGGTGCATGCTCAACTTGCTAAACATAATTCTCTGCATATATTTTATCATTTTAAATTATTCCACTCATTAATGATAGCTTGGTAAGCTAGTTGAAGTTCGTTAAAAGGAATTTTAATAATTGCTTCTATAATCAAAGAATTTTGTAAAACACTAAGAAAATGTCTCAACTAAAATAGCAAGTTTTGTGCATTGGATCATATGCCTACCTATCTATTTTGATTCTATCATTTCTACATCATCTTCCAAGCAATATATATGATCATTTATACTTATTAGCTAGATAAGAAGGCCCAAAACACTCTCCATCCATCACTTATAACAGGTGTGAAGCAAGTTTTAGCTACACCAACTCATCTCTTGTGATTATCCACCATCTCCTCCAAAACATTATGGAGATTCAAAGATATGGTAGGAATATAGAAGAAGGGCATAATCAAAATTATTGATTAAGGGGTAGTTGTTAGTGTAGAACAATAAAAAATTTGTTCTTATGAAAGGATAATGAAGTCAAGGAAGAGCATGGACAAAGATAAAGAGAATATTGGTGCAGACAAAGATAAAAAACAATGAAGAAAGCAATGGAGAGAAAGCGTGAGACATGACTAAGCATGTATTCACTTCAAGAGAATCCTAATAATTGTATTGTAGTTAGATTATTAATCAAGAAAGTGAATAAAAATGTATTGTTCATGATCCACTTATCCATTTGTGGATATTTATTATTATTATATAAATCAATAGAGTTCATTATCATATACGAAGTAGAAGTGTGAGGGAATTTGTAAATTTAGATGTTAATTGTATTTCATATTTCCCTCACAATGATCATATGGATAAAAAATCCTTGTACATAGATCTAATTCAAGAGCTAACCAAGCTATGGTTAGAGTTTCATATTCCAATTCTTTTAATAGTGTGTGAGTGGTTCATAGGAACATTCATATGTCAACTCTCTAAAGTGCAAACTAAAAAATGGTGCATCTTTTCAATCAATGTTTTGCTTAGATCTTAGTGATTTGTGTAAAGTCTTTAGTGTTGAACCAATAAAAATCTAAGTTGAGGTAAGGAATTTGTGGCTAAAAGCATTTTGTAAAATGGGTTTTAGTTTGTGAGAAAGTAGAGTTTAAAGTCATCTATGTCAAAGTAGCCATTTTTAAACATCAGTTTCAGACATACTTTTGATTTTAGTGATTAATTAGAGTTATAATCAGTCTAATCAAAGGTTTATTGTACCTCAAGGTTGTGTAAGAATCATATGAAGAATCATATATAATTTTGAGTATTAAAATACATATTTTTTGTAGGTAATGAACTTGAATCATAAGACACACTATTGAAGAAGAATAGAAGTGTAACAATTGATACTTATCAAGGCTAGGCATAGCATCAATGGTTTTGCATTCATCTACTTGATCTTTCTTGAAGTTCTTAGGAATATGAAAGCCTACTATCGTTGTTGACTTAGTGCTAAGGATACTAGCTTGTTGAATCATGTTTTCTTGCTTATGGAATTCAAAACTTCTTCTTACAGGCTCATCCATGTTTGAAGGATTAGTTAGAGTTCCCATATTATTCAGGTAATTGTCTTATGGTATTTTCATGTGGAGTCTACGATAGTTCTCTAATGGCTGATATTCTGTCATTTAGTAGGTAGGAAATCTTTTCTTTTATCATTATCATCTCACATAAAAATTTTGTACCCAACCATATTGCCAAGTCCACTAAAAATAAATTCAATTCATAACCATCTTCATTACATTTATGTCTTAGTGCTTGGTCATTTATGTCTTAGTGCTTGGTCATTACTCCCAAACTATGCAGCAAATTGAAACAATTAAAGAAGTTCTCTCTACTACTAGCAGTAAAAAGCTAATCAAGATCTTCTAGTGAGTGTTTTGGTAAAGATCTTGGTTCATTTTCTCCTACTTGATAGAATCAGAGAACAATTTCTTTTGGATATCTAGGATGTTGAATCGAAATTCCACTCTTTATAGAACTCATTTCATAACCATCATGTATTGTATGTCATTGGAGAGGTGGCATATCTTCATATGGATTAGTATGCAAGTTGATCTTGGTAGTTATGCCATTTTGTTTGATATAAATAGCAGTTTGTTTTTAGTCCTCAACCACATTGATTTAGCTCACGAATGACGATCCTAAAAGTAGTTCATTATATACTAACATTGCCAAATTTGCATATGCAATTGGTGCGTTCAAATTCACATATGGCATTGGTGTTTTTGAATTAAATACTACATGTGGTAAAGATAACATTTTCTAGGAGAAATAAGGGTCTCTTCGTCCGCCCATCTTATGATGGTAGATGCAATCTAGTGATTTGTATAGTAGACTTACCCCACTTTTCCTCTAGTTTGTTGATATCAATGGATATCTTAATTACAAATCTACACTCACCCTTGTAATCAAACCATTATATTTGATAGAAAATAATGTATTACCCTCATCCCCTTCACTATAATCACGAATCTTATAATAGGTATCTCCTGAATATGTGACTTATGTATTTATTTTTTGAGTATGTGCATAAATCTCTCCATATCTCTTGGCATTTTGCAGGGTATTATTTCTCCTTTTGACCCCGTCTTGCTTCTTGGTAAGATCATGTTGAGTGGACTTGAGGGAGTCCTCATGTTCAAAAACAATTGTCTTCCATTTATTGAACTTCCCACCTTGTTGAGATTTCCAAGTCCCTTTTTTTTGTGGAGGATCTATATGAATATTTTCTCCACTCCATGATATTGATGGTTTAAGCACCTTTTTTGCCCTTATCTTGATGATTAGCCTTGGCTTGATCTTGAGTGATCAATTATATTGGATTTGCCACTTCTTTCTCCCATTCTCTACTAGATTTATAGGTAATAGTCATTATCATGTTAATGTTGGGAAAGATGGATGGATGATCCAAGAGATTGAGTAGGTACTGCTAAACCTCCTTTGTACCAGCCCTCTTTAGCTTCCGACTTGGTTTGTAGAATCCTTTAGCTTTCCAATGGCACCAATAAATGGCCCATGTCCTTTGGAAAAGAAGTCTGTAATGATTGAATCAAAACAGATAACTTTGGAAGTCACAAAGTCAAGAAAACCTTCTATTTTGGTCTTGACACCTGCTCAATGTTTTGCTCAGTGTGACCAGAACAGTAGCAATTGATAAACTTCCTTCTAGGGGTATTCAATTAGCTTAGTAAGCTACCATTTTCAAGTGGAATGATGTAAAATAATGAACTATGCAAAGAGAAATTAATTTAGCAAGATTTAGTATACCCCCGACTTTCTAGGACTATAGCAGAGATAGACCAGTGAGCACCTCGATGACGATTTATCTGAATTGGCTAAACGAAATCAGTTAACACTTTTTCAGCATGTAGATGAATTTGAGCTGAATCCAACAAGCTTTGAATCACTGAATTTGGTGGAGTATTGACTGAGATATGCCCTTGACAAGTTGACAAACTTTGGAGTAGACAAGCAGTGAACACAAAGATGAATGATGTAAATGTATCTATAAATTAACACTTTTGTAGAATACCATTGGCATGACAAGCATTGCCTAATGGTGTAGAGAGGTGTAGGCTATGATGTAGTCCGTACACACACTCAATGATAGTAGAATGAAGCTTGGGAGTGATCTCTCTATCCGCGACTTTTCTTGATCACTTTTTATATGAAATGTGTAAGAATTTGAATTCAAATTCAAATTCTTGGCTCCCTCTAATCAAGCTTCTAAAAGCTTGGAGATATTCTCTCAATCAAGTGAGCTACGTTTCCATGAATCATTTGGGTAGGTGATTACAAAAGGTTCTAAGTCAAATTGGCTTTTACAATGAGTTAAAGTGGTAACTAATCACTAGCATATGTTCCTATGATTCTTTATGCATGTAGAATCTTAATGATATCCTCCAAGCCAAATGTGTAGGCTTGTGATTTACACCAACAGCTCCCCCTCAAGCCAAACATTTTGGCTTAATTCTTCATCCTCAATCTTCAAGTATATCCTGTAATCCAATCATAGATTTGAACCTGCAAAGTTTGGTTCCATCCAAAGCTTTAGTCAGCAAATCTGCACATTGCATGTTGGTTGACACATAAGTCAGCTGAATGTCCTTGCTTAGCAACTTCTCCCTTACATAATGGTAATGTACTTCTATGTGTTTTGTCCTAGCATGATAGATAGGATTAGCTGCAAGGTGAAGAGAACTTGTATTATCTCCAAAGATAATTGGAGGCCTAGTATATAGGCCCAATTCTATATACAAAAGCTTAATCCAAATTGCTTCTTGAGTGGCATTAGCTAGCCCTCTATATTCTGCCTCTGTAGAAAACAATGCAACAGTTAGTTGCTTCTTTGCAGACCATGAAATTGGTTTGTCACCTGCAAAAGAAATGTATCCTGAAGTGTTTCTCCTATCATCCTTGCATCCTGCCCAATCTGCATCTGAATAAACTTTTATATCAATATCTGAAGTGTAAGGAAAATACAAAGCATGGTTCTGTGTACCCTTGAGATACTTCAAGATTCTCTTGGGAGCCTCTAAATGAGGTATCCTTGGTTTGTGCATGAATTGAATTAGCACACTAACTCCATATGCAATATCAATTCTTGTAAGAGTAGCATAATTCAAGCTACCTACCATACTTTGATAACCTGTAATGTCTTGGACTTCATCACCTTCATGGGCACTTAGCTTTAGGTTCACCTCCATTGGAGTGCTAGCTGCTTTCGCATCCTGCAAGTGAAATTTCTTCAACATGTCCTACACATACTTCTTCTGAGTAATGTAT
This sequence comes from Ceratopteris richardii, assembly GCA_020310875.1. Taxonomy (NCBI): domain Eukaryota; kingdom Viridiplantae; phylum Streptophyta; class Polypodiopsida; order Polypodiales; family Pteridaceae; genus Ceratopteris; species Ceratopteris richardii. The sequence continues at coordinate 129,420,794 of CM035415.1, forward strand.
ATCCCTGAATTAGTGTAGACTAATTCAAGTCCTAAGAAATATTTCAATAATCCAAGATCATTGATCTTGAACTCCTTCATCATCTGACTTTTGATGTATCTGATTCCATTGACATCATTACCTGTAATGATGATGTCATCAACATAAACACAGAGATAGATTACCTCTGAATTACTTCTCTTAATAAACAGAGAAGTGTCAGCCTTGCTCATGACAAAACCTTGGTCTTGGAGGTATGTAGTTAGCATGTAATTCCATGCCCTAGGTGCCTGCTTCAATCCATATAAAGCCTTCTTTAATTTGCAAACATAAGTTACCTTCTTAGGGTCTTCATAGCCAGGAGGTTGTGACATATAAACCTCTTTTGAGATCCATCCATTCAGGAAAGCATTCTTGACATCCAATTGGTACATGTTCCAATTCTTTGATGCAGCCACACTAACCAACACTCTGATTGTTGGCATCTTGGCCACAGGAGAAAATTTCTCTTCATAGTCAATGCCTTGGGTTTGTGCAAAACCCTTGGCTACCAATCTGGCCTTGTACCTGTTAATTGTGCCATCAGAATTTCTTTTCAATTTATAGATCCATCTGGATCCTATTACCTTCATGGAGTCCTTCTTGGGTACTAACTCCCATGTATCACTCTCCTTGAGTGCTTCAATCTCCTCATCCATAGATTCTTTTCATTCTGATTTGGTGATTGCTTCTTCATATGAACCTGGTTCTTCATTTGACAAATCCTTTGCAAGATAAATTGAATGTTTAGTAACAAGAGATGTATCATACCCATATCTGATAGGTTTTTTGCTTTCTCTTTGAGACCTTCTAATTGATTGAGTTGAAGATTCTGGTATGTCCTCAAGCTTCTTCATCTTCATTTTGCCTTTGGACTTCCATGCCTTGAACTCTTCAAGGTTGATTGTATCTTCATCATTTGAACTTGACTCTCCATCCTGAGTAGGTTCCTCCTTTGTAAGTTTTGGAAATTCTTCTTCCAAATCATAGGGTAGTTTGACCTTCTTGCATTCATTCTCATACCAAGAATCATTCTCATCAAAGATCACATCTCTGCTTACCATAAATCCCTTATTGGTAGGGTTATAAAACTTGTAACCTTTTTTATTTAAATCATATCCAATGAAAATGCATTTTTCAGCCTTTGGATCTAGCTTTCCTCTTACCTGTGCAGGAATGTGTACATATGCTACACACCCAAAAATTTTGCAGTGATCCAATGATGGTCTCTTACCATGCCATGCTTCATATGGTATCATACCATCAAGTGACTTTGATGGTAACCTGTTTATGAGATAGATGGCAGTAGAAACACTCTCTGCCCATAGATAGTTAGGTAATTTCTTCTCATTAAACATAAATCTAGTTGTCTCAACAATTAACCTATTTCTTCTTTCAGCTACCCCATTCTGTTCAGGAGAGTACCTTATGGTTATTTCCCTTTTGATGCCTTTGTCCTACAAGAAGTCCTCGAATTCATTGGAGAAGTACTCACCTCCTCCATCTGACCTTAGCCTCTTCAAATTCCTTCCTGTCTGATTTTCAACTAATGCAAGATATTTCTTAAAACAATTAAATACCTCATCCTTGTGCTTCATAAAGTATAATACAGTCCATCTGCTATAATCATCAATAAAAGACACATAGTACCTTGAACCTGAAACTGAGGGGTCTTTGCTAGGTCCCCATACATCTGTATGTACAAGCTCTAGATAGTCTTCATGCATATATCCTTTCTTGGAAAAGGGTAACCTCTGAGACTTACCAAATTGACAAGCACCACACTTGTAAATCATATGTTGTTTGAATACATTAGGTATCCCAAGCACACATTGGTCCCTGCACATTTGCTTCAAGGTCCTTTCTCCTATGTGCCCTAATCTCTTGTGCCAAATCTCAAGCTCTGAAAGTGTCTGATCCTTATAGCTGTATAAAGCAATATTCTTTGTGTCCTCTAACTCAAAAGTGAAAAGTCTACCTGATTTTTCTCCTTTATCTATCCTTTTGAATCCATGTCTTGGGTCCGCCAAAAATGCTCCATATTGATTGAATCTGACCTGCAACCCTTTCTCTACAATCTGACCAACACTCATTACGTTCTTTGTAATTGTAGGTACATAAAGTACTCTGCTCAACAAATTCTGATTACCATCACAAGTTTTCACATTTCCAACTTTAACTACAGAATGCTTTGTATCATCACCTGTTTGGACTTGGTGTTTACCTTTTGGTTTCTCAAGATCAGATAGTAGTGCCACATTACCAACCACATGATTTGAACACCCTGAATCAATATAAATAAGTGATCATCATTTGTACCTCACTTTGAAGTCATGTTCATGATCAAGAGAGAGTCATCGTGCTCCTTTGTGTAGTTGTTGTAGTCCTTTCTATTTCTGAATCCTCCTTGGTAGTTGCCATTGTAATTGTTGTTGTAGTTGTTGTTATAATTGTTGTTGTGGCCTTGGTGATGGTTGAACCTTCCTCTAGACTGAGAGTATCCACCTCTTTGGTAGCCTCTTCCTCTCTGATTTTTGTAATTCCTGTAACACTCATCTATGGTGTGGTTTGACAAACCACAAATGTTACATGGTGATGTGTTATAGGGTCTCCCCCAACCTTGCTTACCTCCTCTGCCCCTACCTCTTGAAGATCTACCTCTCCCTGCATAGTTGGCTTGGGAGGTAGAGCATTCATCTTCTACCTTCTTACACTTGCCTTTATCCTTAGATTTCCTATCAGTGTATAGGGCAGAAGAGTTGTTACCTTTGGTAGTATCTCCACTCTTGGTAAGCTTTGCTTCATGTGTGAATAGTTGACCCATGAGAGTTGTAAGATCTGGAGTGTGCATGTCCATGTAGAGATCCATTGCAGTGGTGAAGCTTTCCCACTTGTCATCAGCCTTGATCCCATTGATTACCTGCCTTACAATTTGTTCCTCTTCAATCTCTTCTCCTATGCTTGCTAACTGATCTGCAACATCTTTGATCTTGGTCACAAATTCTGAAACAACTTGCTTAGGTTGCTTCCTTAGTGTTGTGAATTCAATCCACAACTGATTTTTCCTAGCCCTTGTATTGGAGGAAAAATATGATGACAAGGTTTCCCAAGTCTCTTGGGAAGTCTTACAATTTTTGATATGAGGTAAAAGAAAGTCAGATATAGAGTTGAGTATATAAGACCTTGCCAATGCATCCCTTGCACACCATGTGTTGAGTTTTTCTTGCTCCTCCTTGGTTGGCAAACCTCTTGCTTTGAATGAGGGCAATTCCTCATCTCCTGAGATGTATCCATAGAGACTCCTTCCTTGTGAGTAGTTCTTCATCCTTAGAGACCAAGCTTGATAGTTGTTCCTGTCCAATTTATCAATGAATGAAGGAAAACCATCTCCCATTTTACCTTATTTGCTCTGATACCACTGTTGGGAAAGATGGATGGATGATCCAAGAGATTGGGTAAGTACTGCTAAACCTGCTTTGTACCAGCCCTCTTTAGCTTCAGACTTGGTTAGTAGATCCCTTAGCTTTCCAATGACACCAAGAAATGGCCTATGTCCTTTGGAAATGAAGTGTTTAATGATTGAATCAAAACAAATAACTTTGGAAGTCACAAAGTCAAGAAAATCTTCTATTTTGGTCTTGACACCTGCTCAATGTTTTGCTCACTGTGACCAGCACAGTAGCAATTGATAAAATTCCTTCTAGGGGTATTCCATTAGCTTAGTAAGCTACCATTTGCAAGTAGAATGATGTAAAATAATGAACTATGCTAAGGGAAATTAATTTAGCAAGATTTAGTATACCCCCGACTTTTTAGGACTATAGCAGAGATAGACTAGTGAGCACCTCGACGACGATTTCTTTGAATTGGCTGAATGAAATCACTTCAAACTTTTTCAGCATGTAGCTGACTTTGAGCTAAATCCAATAAGGTTTGAATCACTGAATTTGGTGGAGTATTGACTAAGATATACCCTTGACAAGTTGACAGACTTGGGAGTAAACAAGCAGTGAACACAGAGATGAATGATGTAAATGTATCTATAAATTAACACTTGTGTACAATCCCATTGGCATGAAAAGCATTGCCTAATGGTGTAGAAAGGTGTAGGCTATGATGTAGTCCTTACACACACTCAATGACAGTAGAATGAAGCTCAGGAGTGATCTCTCTATCCGTGACTTTTCTTGATCACTTTTTATATGAAATGTGTAAGAATTTGAATTCAAATTCAAATTCTTGGCTCCCTCTTATCAAGCTTATAAAAGCTTGGAGATATTCTCTCAATCAAGTGAGCTACTTTTCCACGAATCATTTGTGTAGGTGATTACAAAAGATTCTAAGTCAAACTGACTTTTACAATGAGGTAAAGTGGTAAGTAATCACTAGCATATGTTCCTATGATTCTTCATGCATGTAGAATCTTCATGATATCTTCCAAGCCAAATGTGTAGGCTTGTGATTTACACCAACAGTTAACACATCTTCGTTGGTCCTATCCCAAGGTGCGCCAACAATCCTTATACAATCATTATAGAAGGATTTTTTGGTTTTTATTTTATCATGTGGAAATTCTCAAACAAAATGATCATCATTACATATGAAGCAAGGACCTTTGAGTTGTTGTTGCAAATGTACAAGCCTACACATTTGGCTTAGCATGGAAGACATTTAGCACCGCATGAGTTATGTGAACTATAGTTTGTCACTACTTCATCATTTACCATTGCAAATCATTAAATCCTTGGAGAATCTTGTAAAACATTATATCTCGTGGAGTTAGGAGGAATATTAGATACAAATTCAAGATGAGGTAATGTATACTAAATCAGAGGAGTTACTTTTTGATTGGAGCCAAGTTTGAATTCAAAATTCAAACTTAGAAGAAATACTTATAAAAAGGTCTTGTAAAACTCACGGGCTAGAGTGTGCCTCATTTAGAGCTCTCTCCTTGATCATTTGTAGAACGCGAGTAGCTCACAACATAGCTCACTCAGTTCATCATCATTGAGCATCATTATAATTCGAATGAATCTGTACAATAATGTGTTATAATATGTTAAACACGCTTTTGCCGTAATAAGCGCATTTAAATTGTATTCAGGTTCTTGGGAGTGGAAGGGGTCTGTTAAACAGACGCCCTATACTTGATTTTCCCAAATCAACTCACTCACATGATCTTTCGTTCAAAACAACTCTGCTAATCCAACTTACTAACAAAAAACTCGGGCTCATTCCTTTACAGAATTACTATTCGTATTCCAATCAATACATCTCAGTACACAACGCAGGGATAAACATTACCGTAATACAAACTTGCAGTAAACGCTTACAGATCAGTGATTCAATACTTCACTTAATGTAAACATTACCGTAATCCAATCTTTACCGTACAGGTGCAAATAATCAAACAAAACAGAAAGACATAGCAATACGCAGAATTCTCAAACACACACTACGAAAACTCTACAGAACGTGTCGCCCAGACAGAAAGTCTGGCGATCTTTTGGTCGTCACCGAAAGTGTCTTTTCATTGCTTTATAAAAAGGTTACAACTCGTCGCAACGACCTTTCGGTTTGTGCAGAATATGAAAAGGAAAAGAATTTACAATTGCTAATCCCGCTATCGACGCGAAAGCAGCGGTCGGTGGATCAAGCCAACCGCAGGAAATACGGCGCACGCCGGGTGCTGGGAGCAAGCTCAGGTAATAGCAAAGAACTCAAAGAGTTTGTCAATTACAAGCACAGTAATACGTCAATTGTAATTTCCTTGTAAGAGTTCCACAATTTTAATGGTTCATTTCCTTCGATCTTTGGTCATACAAAAACTACAAGAATGGTTGCTAACCTTTCCCTTATCTCAAAGTTAATTGTCATGCCTTGTGGATCCGAAGAATCCAAAAGAATTGCAAAGAAGATAGCAGAAGTTATGCATTTACTATAAAATCAATTGCAGCGTTTGTGAATTAATTGCATGCTTTGACATTGAAAGATCATTAGAAAATAAGGACAATCAATATGTTTAAAACTCATACCAATGTTCTTTAGTCAAATTCTATCATCAACTTTATGTACGATGAAGCAAGCTTTTAGTAATCTTAAAAGAACATACACTCAAGATAAATCAAAACGAATCATATGAATTCAATCCAATCAAATAAGAGTGCCACTCTTCAGATTTGGTCTCTTATGCGTCTCTTATGTATTTCGAAAGTGAAATCATATGAAGCGAAGTTACAAATAATGACTAGGCGGCTAAAGTGAAATCTATAGGAAACTTTAAAACTAACGACTTTGTTTGTCAAATTTCAGAAAATAGTTATACTATTGATTAATCAATTTCTTTCATTATACATTTCGCAAAATTTTTGTGTTATCATACGTAAGTTGAACATTTGTATGAAAAAACACTAAAACAAAAAATAACGGTTGATTCAAAAGTTCACGTTCACATGCAAATATCATTGTTGTCAGTAGTCATAAGGAAGAGCATTGGTTTACACATATAAAAGCAGTCTCATCAATAAAATAGGTTGTCTTTATTAAGCGTTAAACTTCGCTCTTTAATGTTTTATAGGTTCTACCTTTGAAATCTTTTTCGATGATTGATCTTCCCACACGTGAGGTTCGACCCACATTTGACCATCACACACTTGGCACCTCCGTTTCTCAGTCACTTTTCATCTCTTTGAATCTGAAAAATGCTCAAACAATATGCAATATACAATAACATGGTACCGCATGAAATTAGATTCACATGTCATAGAGGTAGAGTACGAAACTGAGAGCACTGTTCTAGATGGAATTCTAACAAGCAATCATAGAACCTCATAGAATCTGAACGCTGCCCAAGAAGTCCCGTTAGAATCATCTAACATCGTCAAAGAAAATTTCCTGGGTGCTTCATCGATCCTAAACTGTTTGAATTCTCATTTTAATAAACTGTTTGAATTCTCATTTTAATATTCTAGAGGCCACAACACAATGTGTTTTGTGTGATCAATGTATTCAAAAGAAAAACTGAAGCATATGGTGAAAGTACTCTCTTTTGCGCAACTTTATAGCATCAATTTCAACTCCAGCCAATTGTGAAGCTTCAAATTTTCTACAGCAAGACTTTAGCATCAACAAAATCAAATAGCATCAGACGAAATGCATGAAATCTTTCACTCTCAGATGGTTGCACAGCAAGCTGCTTATATCTCTTTCGTTTCTTTCTGCGATCGTCTTCTGCACAAATCCTCCCTTTCTTTGATCATGTGCTGCCTCTCGAATTAATGGAATATGGCAGATATAGATGGTAACTTAACCTCATGAACGCGCGTTGTGGTTGTCTTCTTTGTCAGAATATTGCTGCCTCCTTCGTTTCCTGATGACTCAGCATGTTTGACTCATATTCCTTGTGCTGAGAAAGCTTTCTGAGATTCGTCAACGAGGAAGCCCATCATGTTCATGTCCTAGGAACGAAGGAGATTCCCCATGTTTGACTCTTTTTAATATTCTAGAGGCAGTAGTTAGAATTAATCATTCATCACAGAATTTGATCTTGATATTAAGATGCGGAGTGTTCAATGAAATTTCTGTATATTTTATCCTTGCGTTCACTTCTAGCATAGATCAGTATTCACAATCTTTTTGAAGCAATCCGTTTTCTTAAGAAAAGCATATACCAACGAGTATGGTAAAGAATTGGGCAGATATGCATATAATTAGAATAGAATGAAATCATAAAAGGGTGTAGATGTCATGATGCGGATGAAATCAGAGAAAAAAAAACTGTGAATGTTAAGACTGTAACACCATGAAGTATCTATGATCATTGGATAAATTAAATTATCATTCTCACTGAATTTAACTTTACCAACTATTTATCATTGGAAACAGAGTGCTGCAATAGCGTTCGAGTTCTACCTTTGTTGACATCAAAGCTCTGAGTCCAGCGATACTAACCTGCTATTGTTTTCAAGAACAATCAAATGTCGCTCCTCCTCATACGATTTCCCCTTTTCATGCGCAACATTAGCCACCTCAAACCTTCCTGGATTCCCCTCCTCAACTTTGTTTTCAAAACAAAAACAATAAACTTTCACCAATAGTCATACATTGTTTACGATGCTTATGCAGTTCATTGTTATCCGAGTGATGCGCTCTTTCACTCTCTATTTTATAATTCGGCACAGAACCTGAGAAAATTAGAAACCACAAGGAATACTTTCTGTGTAATGCAATTCGAAAGTACATGAAGTAATCGCTTCAAGCAGATCGATAGAGTGCGCAACTAAGTGCCAATGGAAATCTCATCCAAACTTACAATTAAATGTACCTCATTCTGCTAAGAACATTGTTGTAATTCTTTCGCATTGTCTCAGCATCTCAATAAAATTAACCATCAGCTACATAGGAACGAGCCTTTTCTGCCTTCAGTGATCTCCAGCTTCTGCTTTTCAATATCCGAGTGATGCTTCTCTTCAACGCTAATAGATCCGTGTTCTTTTTGTTTTTGTCCCTGTGCCTTCTTTCAGCGAAGCAGACAAACTGTTATGAAACACATGAAATCAGCATCGACTTGCCCTAGACATCCTTTTCCTTCTGCGCACACATGTACCCTAAAGTCCTTGGCAGCGATTCTTCCCCTCACGCTTGGTTGCGCCTGTAGAAGAAGTATACAGGACCCCCCCCCTTAAACTCCAAATGCAACACACATATAAACATATAGATTTCCATGCATGCGCTCACAGTTCACTAATGCATAACTCACACAAACACACTCATGCACACGACAAAACTTTAGTTAATACACAATCATATATACTTAAATTTAAACTTAAACTTTGACTTCACACGTATTTTATTTTTCTTTGTTTTATTTTAATTCTTTTATAGCTTCAATATCATCATTAAATTATAACTTCAATAGATGCACACATTACAAACACATATGGTAACACATCACAAACAATTATATTATTATTTAAAATACTCACTTAAGGTTTTCCCTTTACACAAACATAAAGAAGAGACACAAATTGATATATATCACTTGAAAAAATATCAAGTTCAATCTTTTTGACCTTTCTACCTATCGTTGAGAATGTTTTCTTGAATCAAAACTAGAGTAAAGATACATCAAAACATTATAATCTTGTACATTTAGACCATTGCAAGATGTATACTTAGATATATATAAAACATTCTAATTTGATACTCCCATAACCCTTCACATTAGAGGCACTTAAGGGCATCCACACATTCTTATATATAAAGTTTCACATATTCACTTCATCTTGTTCAATTAGATGTTCTTGCTTAATGCACACCATCTTTTTCAACCTGCAAATACTCAAGGATTGGTTTAGTCAAATTAGAAGTTCATATTAAGCTTATTTGTTTAACAATTTATATGTAACCATTGAAATAAAACTCCTTAATAAAATTTTCCTTCATTTCTTATCAAAGAACGGAGAGAAGATCTCTCCGACACCGCGGCTTACACTGGCACACATGGTGGACTTGAACCTGCAGGTATACAAAATATTACGGTTCATCTATTATACCCTCTAGATACATTGCTCTAGCTAATTGTTGCAGAGCTAAAGAGCGCACAAAGCAGAGAAAAGAACGGGCCCCAAATATTTTCCGATTTGGACACACAACTTTTGTATCATAACCACTCTTGTATATATTTTCCGTTGTAAATGCACTAGAGGAGTCCTCTAGATGCATCCCCAGAGAAGATTAGTGATTTACCCATGTACAATAGTAGGAAGTTAGTCTTTAAGTGAATAAAGTGCCGGTCTCTTGTGTGAAAGGACCAAACTTAGGGCACTAGTATATAAGTCAAAAGTGACTCATTGTAAAGGACTTCTTGTCATTGTGAAGAAGGAGCACTTCTAAATTTTCGAGTTTGCCTCTTTCTTGCTGATTTTGATCTTCATTTTGCTCTTGGATGTGTGTGTGATGCTTGAAATGCATGTGTAGGACTGTTGTCTACCCCTTCCCCTTTGTTTTGAGCTGCTGTAGTGCATGCGTAAGCTAGGAGAAGCTGTGGTGCGGGTGTTTGTGACTCCCGTAATTCACTGTTTCTGCCATAACTTGAAGCAGAGTGGTCAGAATTGAGTGAAACCACCACCATTGGATTCGTCTCGTCGAGAGCTTCGAAACGAGTACCCTATTGCCTATGTTCGGAGTTGTGGGCTGAGAGAAAACCTCAAAATACCAAAACTGCTGAAAAGAGGCTTGCAGCAACATTTCCAGTATTTCAGTAGGTGTGTGTGGTAGTAGTCTTTTCTCATGTGTGAATAGCTGAACCACTTCATTTTCTATCACGTGTGCACACGTCTTCATACACTTGGCGAGTCACTCCTTAGGATTGACATTTAAATGTGTGAAAAGGACCCCACTATATGCACTTGTATGGCAATTGAGGTATAGTCTCATTGGTACAAGTCCTTGAGTCTTCGTGGCTCAAGTACACACGTTTTTGGCGCCGTTGCCGAGGAAGTCACTCTACCAAGGTGCCTTCGTGATAGTTATAGAGCGAGTGTGATCGAATCGTACTTGTAGACGCAAATTTGTCCATTGGCAAGTAGTCCACCATTTCAGCACTTGTCACTTCTCATCTTTTGAGGTGTGTGTGATAAGTTTTAGGTTTAGGTTTAGGAGGAGGAAAGAGAAGAAGGAGTTAGGGTTAGGTTAGAAGGAGAGGAGAAGTAAGGAGAAGAGGAGTAGGAGTAGACCAAAATCCCAAAAAAAAATCACCAAAAAATTCCCAAGTTTCAAGTTCTGTCCAAAAAAGTATAAAAAACCAAAAATTTGTTTCATTTGACACTTCACTGCTCACTGGTATCATCTGCGACAGCGACTGGTATCGTCAGAGTGGTATCGTGCAGGATAGAGCCTCAAAGCTTGTGCAAGAGTTCAAGAAGCAACCTAGATAGACCCAAGGTGAGTCCCCATTAAGATTCAATACCAAAAACTCTTTCAACTTGCACAAACAAGGGATTTAAAGGAATGCGCAGTATCGCGGGGGGAAAATTTTTGAGTAATTGCATATTTTGTGAGAGACAGAGGCTTAGGAGTGAGGAGAAGGGTGAGAGGTGCAAGGGGGCATAAAAAATTTTTAAGTTTGGAGACCTTTTGGCTTGAGTATCGCGATCGGTTGAGTTTTGGTATCGCGATACCAAAATTCCCTTGTATCGCGATACTCGCCAGAGGTATCGTATCGTTGGATACCATCCTTGGTATCGCGACACTATTTCAGTATCGCGACACTGAGTTGGTATCGCGATCGGTTCCGACCCCTGGTATCGTATCGTCTGGTACTAACACTTGGTATCGCGACACCCCTGTGGTATCGTATCGCCTAAGTTTTTAGTATCGCGACCTCACTTTACTGGGTGGTATTGTATCGCTTGATACTTTGGTATCGCGACACTACTTTGGTATCGCGATCGTGCCCTCCCCAAGTGTCGTATCGTCGATTGCTTATTTTGGTATCGCGACACCATAGTGGTATCGTGTCGCCAAGATTGGTATCGCGATCGCACTCATCTCGGTGAAATCGTATCGCCTGAGATCTCTGGTATCGTATCGTCGATTTTGCCAGTATCGTATCGCCATATTTCCGAGTGGAGTATCGCGACACTATATCTGGTATCGTATCGTCAGTCTTTTTGAGATCGTATCGTCTCTTGAGATTCTGGTATCGCGACACCACTGTGGTATCGTATCGCCTGTTCATCAGGGCAGTATCGCGACACTGTCATTAGTGTCGTATCGCTGAGCCTTTCAGGTATCGTATCGTGTCTAGTTGAGGTGTCGTATCGTTCGTTTTCTGGGATAGTATCGCGACACCAGATTGATATCGTATCGTCTGGGTGTCTGGTATCGTATCGCGGTCAGTGCAGTATCGCCGAGAGCAGTATCATCAGGAAGTGGTGAGCAACCCAAGGGGAATCTTGGAAGCATAAAGAGAGGCTTAGGAGAGTGAATGAACTTGAGGTCAGGAAGAGTTCTAAGTAGTCGAAGGAGTATCATATCTTCAGTAGGAAGTACTGCCCAGGCTAGTCATCACTCCGTTTACTTAGAAACCTCTAGTGACTCAGAAGAGGATTTACACATGGCTTCGGAAGACATGCAAGGTCCCACACCAACGAGAAGCTTCATGACTACTGTGGAGGGGGACTACCGTACTTCCTTGCAGTATGTGTCCACCAATGCCCAGGAGATTCCAATCTACCTGGATGGCTTAAATAGGTCTGTGGCCAGGATGGTAACTTCTCAGAATGCCACAATAGTACCCCGACCAGCTGTCAAATACGAAGGAGGTGCATATGTTGACAAAGTCGGCCACATCTACATAGTAACCGAATTCCCAGAAAGGATCAATGAAAGAGGGGAACTCTCAGACCCTGAAAACCTAGGAAGGACACAACCAGAAGAGTTGGTGACCACCCCTAGAGGCAGATCCCGAGTGTCACGTGTCTTGAGAGGTGACTTGATACCTCAAGACGACTATTTGTTAGAAGTCTATATGATTCACGGATCAAACTTACTGTTGCAAACCGATTCACCTGTCCCAGGGAGAGAAGAGAACCCCATGACAGTCTATGAATTGAAAGACCCGGATGATGAGACTAGACTCACGTACCTAGATAAAGATCAAAGAAGGTATTGGCCTATGAGTATCTTAGAGAGGTCTCGATTAAGATATATGGGTGCACCTGTGTTCCCTCAGAGAGAGCAGGCAACAACCTCACAAAATCCATTTGGAAATCAAGAAGAAACAGAAAATACTACATCAGGACAGACCAGCCATAGGAGCGTACCTAATCATGCTCATGTACAATTTGCCACACCAGGAGTACAAGCACACCATCAGACCCAACCAGGGATAGGAAACCAGTACAGACCACCAGTGAGACCACAACCCCCGATAGGAAGACAGCCTGGAATGCCACCAATACGACCTGCTGTCCCTATTCTTCCTGTGATGCCCAGACCACCTGAACCTGTTAGAAGGTTGAGACCTATTCAAGTGGCTAAGTGTGTAAGGAACCCTTATGATGGATCAGGAGAACCATATGATCACATTGCTGAATTCAAACAAGTCCTAAGAGCGGAACAAGTGGACGACTTCTTCATACAGTATGAGGCGTTTGGACTCACCCTCATAGGAACAGCTCTGACCTGGTTCCAACCCTTAGATCCCAACCAGTTTGGAAACATGGAACAATTTTTTCAAGAATTCATAGGAGAATTCACTAAGAGAGGAATCAAACACAATTCGTCTTCGTTAATCCACAGCTTCAAACAAAATCCTAATGAAACAGTGAAGAATGCCGCCAGAAGATTCAACTAGTACGTGGATAGATGCCCAGTAACAGAGAGACCGATGCAACAAAAAATGATTTCATTATTTTTAGATGGGCTCACTAATGGAACCTTGAGGACGCTAGTATACGTGAAAAGACTACAAACTTTGAGTGAGTGTGTTCAGGAGTGTATTGATTTGGAAGACAACTTGGCTGAGGACCTCAACAGCAAGTCCAGCCACGCTAAATCGGACGACTCAAGGAGTGCTATTTCTTCCAACTCCTGTCACGTGGAAGAATTAGCGGAGCTATTAGCCAAGAAATTAGGAGCACAGGGGCAAAGAGCTTATCAACCCCCAGTTCAAAGATTGCCTATGCTACGGAGATGTAGCTTATGTGGAGGAGATCACCCCACTCACCTGTGTGTTCGAGGAGGGGGCGGTGCACAACCAGCTTATCCATACAACAGGCAGCAACAACAAGGGACTTCTTGGTATTGTCACATAGAACAGAAATACACTAATCACACTACTGAGAACTGTCCATTTAATAGGCAAACACGCCCTTTCCAACCACCTCAGTATCGACCGTATGGATATCCACCTAGAGATCGGAACAGAGAGATCCCAAGATACAACCCTTATCCAACACAGACGGGAGTACCTAGACCAATTGAACAGATACCATACCCACCACCACAACCAGTGCTAGGACCCCAACCGTCGCAACCTCAACAAGTAGTACCAGTAAAATATGCGCAACCAGAAGAAAATCTAGAAAGAGCTATAGTACCAGCCACGACAATGACCCAGATAGAATCAACAAACCTTGGATACGAAACCCTACCACCTGAGTACTATCCGTGTGAAGCCTACATAATGGAATACGAACCGGCATACGAGACTACATACTATGGGTATGAAGGCTATGATCAGACTTATGGAGCAGAGACTTCCACTCTAATGTATACAGCTCCTAAAGCACCACAACCCATGAGACCACCCAGTAGACCACCGGTACCGAGAGGACCATGCTTTAGATGTGGAGGAGACCATTTCATTAGAGAATTTCCTCGACCATGCAACCCTCCACCACCTAGAATCTGGGAAGGATATTGCAGTGATTGCGAAAAAGAACACCTTTTTAGGGATTGTCCTAAGAATCCGGTAAAAAACCAAGGTTCTGTACCAATCAATGTAATAGAGGTCATAGAGGAATCTGGAAGTGATAAGGAATACACAGTGCCACTAAAAGCCATCACTAGAGCCCAAACAAAACAACAAAAAGAACGGCAATCAAAAGAGGAACAAAAAAACAACACGAAAATAAGCCCTTCAACTCAGATAGTGGAAGATTCCGAGGACCCATGTGAAAATTCCCGTAACACAAAAGCTCAGAAATGGAAAGAACGACGAGAGAAACTCAAGGATAAATGGGCAAAGAACAACAGTACAAACAGTAAAAATCAAATTGCAAAATCAAGTAAACACAAAGAACAAGGGAAGTCTAAGGAGACTCCTGAGCTAATCGAACCTAGCTCAGATAGGGAGAAGCCCGGATCAATTCTAGCAGACCCAAAGCCAGACGACTTGGATATGTGGCTAAAAGCGTACCAAGCTAGAATCAAAATGGGACCGAACATAGAGCAACATGAAAAAATCTACCCTAGAGGGGAATTAGAAAAGGAACGACTAGCCATATGTAGAAAACTCATAGAAGTAGCACAAACAACCCTAGAAAAGACTATCCCAACTCTACCAGAAACAAGGATTGCACAGGAACCTTATGAAGAATACCTCAAACCAAAGGATAAAGAATTAAGAAAAGAAGATTCCCAAGGGGAACAAGAGACAGCACAGGATGGCCCTGTGTCAGCCATACCAGACTTAGAAGCTGAATGGCCCAAGGAATTGTGGGATAGAATCAGAGAAGAGCAATGGAAGAAGAATGGTGTCGATCCACCACCATTTGATGAAATAGATGTGGAAGACTGTCTACCCCATCCTAACCTTGAGGAGGCCTACGAGGAGATTTCAAGACTCGATAGAGGTAGAGAGGAGACCATAAGCATTTCAACATTGCCTAACTATATGGGAGAGTATGAAAGAGAGTCAGTGGTAATACGAGCACCCACGGTGCATGGAAAAGGAACAGGAAAAGGAAAGGAGAGTTCGCATAACTTAACAGAGTTAAAGAAAACGAAAGTACAATGCCAATTAACGGTGGAAGATTTGCTTCGACTCAAACCCCAGTTGTGGAAGCAAATGGCAGAACAATTGAAACCACTGCCAAAGAATGGAGGATCAAAAGAAAAGGAACTGGAAAATAAGTCCACAATACAGGTTCCAGTCGATAAAGTAGGAGAGTTCAGTGAAGGAGATGAAGGGAACACCTATTTACCTGTCATCTACAATGGGTACATGACCAAAGCTATCTTAGACACAGGAGCTGGGGTAGGAATTGCAACGAAGGAGATTTGGGAAAAGTGGGGAAAACCAGCCTTACGACCCACTCGCATGAAACTCCAGTTAGCAGACGGTCATGTGGAGAGACCCCTAGGAATATTGGAAGGAATTAAGTTAACCACGTGTGGAGTGGAATTTGAACACACACTAGCCATATGTAAGTTCAAAAAGGCAAACAATTATGAGATGATATTGGGACGACCCTTCATGAGACAGATGCGAGTCGTACAAGATTGGGGCAGAGATTCATTATATCTCCAACATCAAGGGAACACTACCAAGATAAATTTACACACATTTGCTTATCGGGATGTCCCTCCATTACAATGGAATCCAGTCCACAAAGAAGAAGATGACCTATCCATTCACAGTGCTGGATCAAGTGACCAATCTTGGATGCACGAGGATGCCCAGTTGTGGATGTGTAAAGAAGCAAAGAAGGAGGAGTGTAAAAACCAAATGTGGCCAATAGGGCACCCTAACTATCGATCGATAGAAGACCCCGATTACATGCCTCAAATCTTTTCAGATGAACTCTTCGAACCACATGGCTGGATGGAAATCCTAGCCACTTTAGATGTGTGTGTGAATGAGGAAGTATTGACGATGAACGATTGTATAGACGAGGAAGGATATGATGTGAACCTCTACATGGTTGTCCTCCAAGAAGTAGAAGAAGGGGAAATTGTAGAGGAAGAGTGGAAAGAAGAGTATGAAAGCATAGAAATGGAACCAGAGTTTGACTCTGAGGAACAATATTTAGAAACCATGCAAAAAGAATCAAAAGAAAGATCAACAAAAGTCTTAGCAATTGAAACCATCCCAATAATACACGAGCATAGAGAGGACACGAGTAAAGTGGAACCGGAACCAGACCATTTCGAAGTTCAAGAACATTTTAAAAGATACGAAGTGGAAGAAAGGAAAATAGCAACTCAAATGCCTAAACGAGAGGCCCGGGATGGAGAAGCCTATGACAACAAGGAACAAACCAAGAAAGTTGTTGTAACGATAGAAGACGGAGAAGAGAGGTGTACATATATTGGGAAAGATGTATCGGAAGAGGAAGAAGAGGATCTCATACGACTCATCCGAGAGTATCGAGATGTGTTTGCATGGACGTACAAAGACCTCAAGGGTGTAGAACCCAGCATATGCGCTCATCGAATCCCTATGACATCAGATGCAAAACCTTCTAAACAAGGCCCTTATATGTATAAGGAAGTTTACGCAGCAAAAATAAAGGAAGAAATTGACAAATTACTAGCGGCAGGATTCATTTATGAGATTGAACACACAGAATGGGTATCGCCACTAGTAGTAGTGCCCAAGAAAAACGGAAAACTAAGGGTGTGTATCAACTTGAAAAAAGTAAATGCAGCAACCATACGTGATAGTTTCCCTTTACCTATCACAGACCATCTTTTGGAAAGAGTTGCCGGCAAGGAGGTCTATAGCTTCTTGGATGGATTCTCGGGTTACAACCAAGTAGCTATTGCAACTGAGGACCAGCATAAAACCGCATTCGCGACTGAATCGGGAATCTATGCATTTAGAGTAATGCCTTTCGGGCTCACTAATGCGCCAGCCACCTTCCAACGACTGATGTGTCATGTATTCAAAGAATTTCTGAGAAAAAGTATGGAAGTATACGTAGATGATCTGTGTACATACTCAAATCAACGACCAGACCATATACCAGAACTGAGAAAAATATTCAATAAATGTAGACAGTATAGAGTTTGTTTGAACCCTGAGAAATGTGTCTTCATGGTGCGACAAGGAAAAATCCTAGGACACATCGTTTCAAGGAATGGAATATCCACGGACGAAGAAAAGATTAAAGTTATCTTAGAGCTACCAAGACCCAGGAACGCGAAGGAAGTACAAGCCTTTATGGGACACTGTGGATATTACCGTAGGTTTATTCACATGTATGCCATAATAGCTAAGCCTTTATATGGTCTATTGACTCAGTTCACTTGGACAGACGAGTGTGAGAAGGCCTTCAACGAACTTAAGAAGCGGCTGAGTACAGCCCCAATTCTAAAATCACCCAACTGGAGCAAGCCTTTTCATATTCATGTTGATGCTTCGAACTATGCCATTGGTTGTATCCTAGCTCAACCGGCTGACGAAGGGAAGCTTGACCATCCAATCGCTTATGCAAGTAGACAATTAAACCAAGTAGAAAGAAATTATACGACTACTGAAAGAGAAGGTTTAGGAATGGTTTATGCAGTGAAGAAGTTTAGACACTACCTCTTAGCCAACAAATTCAAGTTCTTCATAGACCATCAGGCTTTGTTGTATTTAGTCAATAAACCTTGCAACACAGGAAGATTGGTACAATGGTTCTTACTATTAATGGAGTTCGACTTTGAGGTAATAGTCAAAAAAGGAAACACACATGTAAGAGCGGATCACCTTTCAAGACTAACGCATGGAGAACCACCTAGCGGAGTACCAGATGATTTACCAGATACGTATTTGTTTAATCTTGAAGTATGTCCGAAGTGGGCGGAACGACTAATTCCCATACTCACCCATGGCCCTCAACACTCAATAAATAAGGATGGCACAAAAGAGATTCTCCAAACAAGAAATTTACACATTGTTGCTGGAAGCATGTATTATAAGGAACCTAATGGAGTCTTATTGAGATGTGTCGAGGAGGACGAACAGAAGCAACTAATTCAACAGGCACATGTAAACAAGGGATGCATGGAACAATTCGAGAATTAAAAAGGTTAGGCGTCTATTGGCCTGACATGCCAAAAGATGTTCACGATTATGTAAGTAATTGTGAGGAATGCAAAGAGACTAGCCCTGAGGATCACGTGTCCTTACCTTTTTCGACCATAGCGCCTAATTGGAGTAAAACATTAGTACAATTCCTCAAAACGAAAGAGCACGAAATAGGAGCTAGCTTAGCAAGAAAGCGAACCCTAGAAGAAATGAGAAAGGATTATGTGATAATGGAAAAACAATTGTTTAGAAGAGGAAGAGACAATCAACTCAGATTGTGCGTGCATGAAGGAGAATATCTTCCCATATTGGAAATAGCACACGCAGGAGCTGCGGGAGGACATTTTTCAGCAGACAGAACGGTCAAGATGATTCTCTTTGCAGGCTTGTGGTGGCCAACTCTACATATGGATGCGGAGACATATGTGAGAAGCTGCGAAACATGCCAGAGAGCGAAATATCCCATTCGAAGAGATGACATGCCTTTAAGACCCATGGTTTGTGCGAGAGCATTTACCAAGTGGGGTATAGATTTCATAGGACCTATCAATCCACCGGCTAAAGGATCACATGCGGAGTACATTATAGTAGCCACCGACTATTTAACCAAGTGGGTAGAAGCGAAAGCCACTAGAAAGAATGATGCTCAAACCACTGCAAAATTTCTCTTTGAGCACATCTTCACACGCTTTGGACTACCGATCGAGATAGTGAGTGATCGAGGAACGCATTTCCTAAACGAAGTCATTGAGTCGCTAATGAATGATTTTCTAGTGATTCATAAAAAATCAGCCCCATACCATCCTCAAGCTAACGGACAAGCTGAAAGTTCCAACAAGGTACTATGTACTGTATTGACAAAGATTGTCAATAATGGAAGGTCAGATTGGGACAAACAATTGCATCACGCAATTTGGGCCTTCCGAGTGGCATATAAAACGGCCATTGGAACCACACCTTTCAATCTAGTGTATGGGCAGAATGCAATTTTGCCAATTGACTTCTTAGTCCCTACATTGAAAGTGGCTCAGCAATATGAGTGGAACGGTCATGAACTGTCCCAACAACTAGATCAAATTGAAAAGTTGCACGAGACTAGATTGCAAGCTGTAGCAGGCATTTATGCTGCTAAACGGAGACAGAAGGCATATTATGATGCACATATAAAAGACAAGGGACTAAAAGAAGGCGACTTAGTCCTAGTATACACCCTGAAACAACATGCAAAGAAGCTACAAAAACGCGGATATGGACCCTTGATTATAAATCGAATCTCTACTAGTGGTGCAGTCAATCTCGCTACGCTAGACGGAGACATTCTTCCCAACTACATCAGTGGATGCAGAGTAAGACGATTCATGGAGCCCTTGACTGATCAAATGCTAGCGCGACTGTTAGGAGCTCAAAATAGGAAAAGGGAAGAAGAACGAATTCGAGAGGAAGCCCGACAGGAAGCACTAGAACGCATTAGGAAACGGAAAGAGTGGATCAGGCAAAGAGATGAACGCTATCTCCAAGGAGAAGAGCCCATCCCTATGGCAAACTATCAGGTCAAAAATCAGGATTCAACGGGTATGTGTAAAACGCAACCTTACCTAAACCTAGGGATTGGCAGGACAGAGTATAAATTGATAGATGCATTGATAGACTCAGGAGCAGGCCTTAGCTGCATGCGAAAGAGAATAGCAGACGAGCTGCAATTAGAATTGAATCCCACAAAAGCCCAATTAATAGGAATTGGAGGTCACACCATAGAATGCATTGGAACCACGAATGTATTCCTCCACCTAGGAAATTCCTCCATGGAACAAAGAGTCCTAGTGTGTGAGGATGAAGATTTGATAGAAGACTTCATTCTAGGACACGACTGGATCATTGAGACAGAAGCGTGTATTCATCTAGCTCAAGGATATATTTCAGCCACGATAGGGCATAAAGAGATTTTCAGCTTGCTTGAAGAGAAACCATGTATCCAAACCAGGTCAATACCAAGATCGGAGGAAGTTCAAGAAACGACAGAAGATAGTAGCAACTATACTCACCACTCAGAAAGCAAATGCATAGATGCTGAAACTTCGAACCTAGCGACATCCACTATAGGGTCGAAGTTATCCAATGCAATTGTGGATAAGCCAACCAACAAGGAGACGCGCTCTCCTAAACAGGCTCAAAACACCCAAAGATCGCACTATTGGAAACCAATAAACACATACTCGAATCAAGAACCACCCAAATATAAGTGGGTACGCAAGGATCAGATACAGAGTCAAGAAACGTCCACACCCACTCTGAAGAAGGAAACGGACATCACCAAACCCGCTGCAAGGAACTACAGACAAACAGAATCAGTGCAAGTATGGATCCCTAAGACCTTGCTTGAAGCTCAAAGATCTCGACATCAGATATGGATTCCCAAAAATGTCATACAAGCAGCCAAACATAACATAATGACAAAGGAGAAAATACCATATCAGACAAGGAACAAGTCAACAACACATAAGAGTCATTAGAGAAAATCGCAGAGCAATGCCAAATTCACTCAGACAATGGATAAAGCAAGTGGAACACGAGCAGCTGCACGAACCGAGAAAGCCCAGCGATCTCTCTCAGTGTTCTCAAAATGGATCTGGAAACCAAAGCTACCACGAGGAGCGGATGATCGAGGAGATAAAGCACCCAATTGCACTCATGTAGTTTCTAATGCACCTCAAGTAAGCATGATAGGGCCGCAATACAAGGCCACGCATTCGGCACAGGATGTACATTATCAAATTAGAGGTGCACGATCTCCAAGTGAGACTAGATCTTAGCTTTAACCTGATAGGAATGGACATACTATGTACCTAAACTATGCTTCGGCTATACTAACGATTGTTTTCTTTTAGAAAAAAATATAAAAAGAGGCAGTAAGAAATCCTACTCTTGCAATAATGGGGAACGGAGTGATGAGCTACCATAATCAAAACAATACACTGCATGGTCTCATGAAAGCTTTCCAAGCTAATGCACCTTTCCTTGTAAGTGCAGATGGCTTCTGAAGACTCTGAAGCTACAATCCAAGAGGAGGTCCAAGAATTTCCTCCCCAATGTCTTACGAAAGCAAAAGGCCACTGGTTCAGAGATGAGCAACCAGTGGAGGAATATCTTTTCTTGGCCAACATAAAGATCATGGACACGGAGCATCACTTTTCGATCATGTCCCAGGACTTCAAAGTTTTACATGGAATGCCATCCACAATCGATATCATGAAGAAAGCAGGAATTCATAAATATTTTGAGCTACCTATCTATAAATCGGATTTTCAACGCTGTACACAAGTCATGAACACTCTACGATCAGCACTACATGATCCATTGGTACCAGAAGCCAATGTGATGGACAAGAATGGAGAATGGGTAGTCATTCAATTTTCCCACGACTTAATCAAAGAAGCATTTGGATGGGAAAAGGATGGTGTCAACACGGTCAAGGAAGAGAGTCGTGGAGCCAAGACAAGAACTTTCGTCGACATTAATAGGGTGGACATCGAAGAAGAAGTCAGGTTGATTCACCAACACTTCTGCTTCCCGAGTATGAACAGATACACGGCCCCTCAAAAGATCATTGTGCAATTATTGTCTCATGCCATAAAACAGATCGGCAACCAGGTAAACCTTACACCATATGTGCAAGAAAGATTGTTCGAGGCGAAGAAGAAATGGGAAAATAAGAAATTCCTCAATGGGACCACTGCCCTAACGATTATGATTTACCATGCATTGGGCATGCGAGAATACTTACGGGAAATGCCATCTTCAATGGAGTTGGCTCAATTTGTCAAAGCAGCTACTGTACCGAAACAGAAGAAAGGAAGCAAACAAGTAGAAGAAGCAGAAACAAGTTCGCAACCCCGAATGAGAGGCACCATGAGAGGCACAAAACGACCTCGAGAAGTCCAACAAGCCGAAGAAGAAGTACCAAAAACAAGGAGAGTACATGTACTGCCTACGACCACTACTCAAGGAACCAGAAAGATCACGGAAGAAGAATTGACCCAAGCACTGGAGGAGACTCATAAATATACAGAGGGACAAATTAATCTGCCAGTGCAGGGTCATCACTATCAACAGTCCGCAAAAGCTCAGGAACCAAAAGGCAAACTTACTAAGGTACATAGGTATCGAGAAATTGGGCTAGACAACTCTAGTTCCGGATCCGAGGACCAAGAGAAGCAAAATACATCATTATTGGATGTAGACATTCAAAGTGAATCAAAGGATGATGGCCAGTGGGCCGAATTAAATGAAGTAGACTATGGCAAAGACCAAGCAGGCCACCAGGAAAAGGCTCAATCACCACTGGTAGACCAAAGTACCACCAAAAAGCAGGCCAAAGAATAAGGGCAACACTCCATCCCACCGAAAGATGCCTCCACCACCCATAACAAGGAGAGCAAATCTGACTACTCAAGGAACCAGAAAGCCTACGACCACTACTCAAGGAACCAGAAAGATCACGGAAGAAGAATTGACCCAAGCACTGGAGGAGACTCATAAATATACAGAGGGACAAATTAATCTGCCAGTGCAGGGTCATCACTATCAACAGTCCGCAAAAGCTCAGGAACCAAAAGGCAAACTTACTAAGGTACATAGGTATCGAGAAATTGGGCTAGACAACTCTAGTTCCGGATCCGAGGACCAAGAGAAGCAAAATACATCATTATTGGATGTAGACATTCAAAGTGAATCAAAGGATGATGGCCAGTGGGCCGAATTAAATGAAGTAGACTATGGCAAAGACCAAGCAGGCCACCAGGAAAAGGCTCAATCACCACTGGTAGACCAAAGTACCACCAAAAAGCAGGCCAAAGAATAAGGGCAACACTCCATCCCACCGAAAGATGCCTCCACCACCCATAACAAGGAGAGCAAATCTGATGACGAGGAGCATTTACTGATGTCAGAGGATAAGCCTCAGGAAGAAGGACAAAAAGACGAAGAACCCTTCACCCCACTGAGGGTTGTGGCAGAACCGTCCCCAATGGATGTCACATTTCAAGGGAGTGCCACGAAGGTTCGTAAGGTAGTAGAAGATGAAGCAGAATTGCAAGTACAACTACAGGTCCGACAACCACATAAGGAAATGATCCACGTAGCAAAGGGACAAGATGTACATACAGGAGAAACCCCAGACATACCTAAGACATGGCTAAATGTTGATATAGCTCAGCTCAAGCCTGTGGTGCAGGATATGATTCGCACTGCACTAGACACTCAACAATTGATGCTTGATGCGGATGAAGATTATGACCAAGCCATGCTCGAAAAGCAGAAGCTTCGAAAAGAAGGTATGAATCTGGCTAAGAAATTATCCAAAGCAGAAGCTCAAGTTTTGAAGAAACACGAGGAGATAAAAACGACAAAAACACAGTGCAAAATATTAGAAACAGAAAATGCCAAACTAAAAGAGCAAGTTTTGGAGCTCACGACGAAACTAGACATGACTGAAAAAGAGAAAACGAGGATCCATGCACGTAGCAAGGTACTCGAATCACAGCTCAAGGTGAGCATGGAAGAAGCAGACCACTTAAGGGACAGGAACAAGGAGCTCATGACAGCTCTCCTCAGTGATCAACCACCGACAGATACTGACAAATCAAATGAGGATATAAAAGGCATGGAAGAAAAGTTGACCAAGATGGCAGATCAGCTCAAACAGGAGCAAGAGACCATCACAGAATGGGAACAAAGATACATGAATGACACTGCAGCTCTACGCAAGAAATGGAAAAAAGCAGAGAAAGATTATTTCCGACAGTGCAAAGAAGACACAGATCACATGAACATAGTTGCACAGGAATTAATCAAACATCAAGAAAAGATTACAAAGGTCGAAGAAGAACTTGAGCAGAAAGATGAAATCATCAAACGGCTTCAGGAGCAGATAGAGCTAACAGGAAAGCAGGGGACACCAGTAGTTCCACCAGAAACCACGGCTACTGTGGAGGAAGAGGTACGTCCTCTCTCTCCCCCCTTGTATCATTCACCAATAAGGGCAGAAAAGGAGGTTCCATTAGAACCTAACACACGAGAAATTGCAGAACTGAGCAGACCAGAAAGGGCACTACTGGTGTCCCAGCTCACTGCTGATTTTGAAGATCAAATAATCCAAATAATGAAAGAAGCTCGAATAGAAAACAAACAATTAGATCAAATTTTGAAGCCATTCAATGTACCATATGGTCTACTTAAAGAACAGACACGAATGTATATAAAGTCTGCAACGAACAAAGATCCGGACCACAACCTTCAATTCCAGCATGACACTTTCAAGTATACTCAAGAGGAATTTGAGAAGGCGGATCCGATATGGCGAAGAAAAATTTTGGAGAAGAATCCGACATTGCGGGTACAGTGGGAAGCATCACCATATGCACTTCAGGTAAATCCATCTTTTTGTCCTGTACCCCGCCGACGCTCTTGGACGCAATTTTGGGAAGGACAGCGCCAAGGCAATATCAATAATCAGTGGCTTAACTATCCGTTACTACCTAGTCCGCCACATAATTACTTACCTACAGAAGAATATATGGTGAAGACAATGGAATTTTGGATTGCAAGGTATGCTACAGTTCCGGACTTAGCCGTCAAAATGACCAACAAAATATTTAGCATGCTCATTACATTGTTGAAGGTGTTCCAGCATGCTAAATATACATTTTTGAATTTCATCGGCATTACGCAAGGGTCGGAGGCTCTTATTTTTGATTTATCAACCATTCCGAGCCGACTCACCATTATGGCGTACTATTCTCGCCTTATGTTTTTGCCATCGACATATATGCAAACTTTCGAAGAAGCATTCTTTACAGGCTTCTTTGAAATAATTCAGAGATTTTTGTGAAAATGACTTCCAATTTAAATGCAAGGCTGGTGGCCTATGAAACAAGTTTCTTTGCTGATCATAGACAGGCGCCAGAAGACGGAGTGAAGTCAAAGCAATGGAAGGAATTCATGCTATGTCATGCAAATCTGCTGAACCAACGAGAGCAAGCCGCAATTCAAACATACACGCGTCGCCTCAGAAAGCCGGTCGAGGACGACAGAGTTCAGGAGGAGGGACGTGTAGAGGGACAATCAAGCAAAAAGAAAAGAAGAAGAAAATCAAAGTCCAGAACGATTCATTAAGAAAGGAAAAAGAATATATCTCTGCAGGAAGCCCCGCAGGGGCGCATTACCCATCTCTGCACAGAACCCCGCAGGGGCACGCAAAAAGAGAAATCATCCAGGTCATGCACGGTGGAAAAGAAGTAAACAGCCTCAAAGCAATACAACAGGGCCAGATGTTTGCAACCAGGACAAATCACAGGTCCAAAAGTCAGAAAGGGGTAGAGGCCGAAAAGTTCAAGAGGGTGACTAAGAACAACACATTCCTAGTCACTGGTGGCCTGCGTGGCAACCCAAGTCAACAGGCAAGACAAATGCAGCAGGCTCTCGAGTAGTAGAGCTTGAATCAAGAAGGCCATCGAATCTGCATGTCTGTTTAAATGCAGGCAATACTGACCAAGGGGAGCGTGCGGGGAAAAGCTGAAGCGCCTCTAAAACGTAATGCAAGATCAAGAATCAGGCAACACTACCCACGGGACGCGTTCGCGAAGCAAAGTCTGTCAAGGGACGACAAAGACGAAGAGGGGGAGAGTGTTGCAGAGCTAAAGAGCGCACAAAGCAGAGAAAAGGACGGGCCCCAAAATTTTTCCGATTTGGACACACAACTTTTGTATCATAACCACTCTTGTATATATTTTCCGTTGTAAATGCACTAGAGGAGTCCTCTAGATGCATCCCCACAGAAGATTAGTGATTTACCCATGTACAATAGTAGGAAGTTAGTCTTTAAGTGAATAAAGTGCCGGTCTCTTGTGTGAAAGGACCAAACTTAGGGCACTAGTATATAAGTCAAAAGTGACTCATTGTAAAGGACTTCTTGTCATTGTGAAGAAGGAGCACTTCTAAATTTTCGAGTTTGCCTCTTTCTTGCTGATTTTGATCTTCATTTTGCTCTTGGATGTGTGTGTGATGCTTGAAATGCATGTGTAGGACTGTTTTCTACCCCTTCCCCTTTGTTTTGAGCTGCTGTAGTGCATGCGTAAGCTAGGAGAAGCTGTGGCGCGGGTGTTTGTGACTCCCGTAATTCACTGTTTCTTCCATAACTTGAAGCAGAGTGGTCAGAATTGAGTGAAACCACCACCGTTGGATTCGTCTCGTCGAGAGCTTCGAAACGAGTACCCTATTGCCCATGTTCGGAGTTCTGGGCTGGGAGAAAACCTCAAAATACCAAAACTGCTGAAAAGAGGCTTGCGGCAACATTTCCAGTATTTCAGTAGGTGTGTGTGGTAGTAGTCTTTTCTCATGTGTGAATAGCTGAACCACTTCATTTTCTATCACGTGTGCACACGTCTTCATACACTTGGTGAGTCACTCCTTAGGATTGACATTTAAATGTGTGAAAAGGACCCCACTATATGCACTTGTATGGCAATTGAGGTATAGTCTCATTGGTACAAGTCCTTGAGTCTTCGTGGCTCAAGTACACACTAATTTAAAGGTTTGGGCAATTCTCTTTTTTAATGAATCTAACATCTGTTTCAGAACTTCAGGTTCTACTAGCTGAGCATCAGTTCTTACTGAACTTGTGGGAATTACTTGGCTCATCAAAATTTCTACTTGTGTCTGCAGAAAAGCTTCCTGCAGATAAAAGTCGTTTGACAGAGCTGCATCCCGGTTCACTTTCGTGTCCGCAATCTGCTTATCAACTTTAGACAATCGTTATGCTTGGGCATCCAGTTGGTATTCTCTTCTCTCCAATTCTTGATTTTGAAATTGGATGGTCCGGTAATAGGCATCTCTTTCTCGTCGAGTTGCTGCTACGTCCTTATGAAGCTGAGCTACTAGAGTCATCTGCGTTTTAAGAGCAAAAGTGGATTCAAATAACTGGGATTCTAATCTTTGGAGTTGTTCATTAGTGCGCCTCTCCAAGTCTGCCATCTCTTGTCTGCGCTGCACGACTTCATCTAACTGTTGTTTGGTTTCTTCTAACAGATTCCCCATTGCTATGCGGGCATCCTCTTTATCCTAGATTAACTGTTTTAATTGCAAGATCTCTACATCAGCAACACACAATAAATCATCTTTTTCTTTGACTTCGGCCAAGGCAGCATCTCTTTGATTGATGATTGTCTCCTGTTCGGCAAGGCGAGCCTGTAACTCTTTAATCTATTCATGTGAAGCTTGATTTTCTGTTTTTACTACATCTATTTCTTCCTGGAGTGGACTAATATCTACCTCCGAAACATCGACTTTATGTTGAAATTCTTCTCTAATATTATCACTTACTTCCTTCATTTGTGCTGGTAGTTGCTGTGATAGTTGGATCAACATTTGACCCATGGATGCGAGCTCAGTAAACATAGGAATTGATGGAAATAGAAGAGAAGGACGTGGCTGAGATGAAGAAGCGGTGAGGAGTTGATGGGAATTGGGTGGAGAATAGTTCGGTGAAGAGGATGATGAATCAGGTGCGTCAGGGACAATCGGTGGAATGGGAACAATAGGTTTGAGTGGATGCACGGGTGGAGGAGTGGGTTTCAGATTGTTGGTTGCTTCGGTCAGTTGTTGCGAAATCATGTCCGGTTGAGCAATGGCAGATTCGACTGCCATAATCAATTCCTGTAAAAATTCTGAAACAATAAGTTGTGTATATTCTTGTTCCTCTTGTTTGAACTACTGCTGAGATTTGTCCTTAGAAGATATGTCTTTATCATCAGCAGAAACAATTTGATCGTGTTGCTGGTTTGGAGATGATTGAGCTGATGAATCATGGTGCATTGATGTAGCTGTGTCGTGGAAAGTCTCTTCTTCATGTCCTTCTTCTTCATTTCTAGCGGGGGAACCCTTTACTTGACTATCAGAAGAGCTTATTCTGATTCGTTTTCGACGGAGGAGCTGGAAGATTTCTTCGTCATCTTCTTCGTCGTCTTCTAGTATCTGAGCAGATTCTTCATGATATAATACTGGACCTTTGGGTGGTGGTTGCGCTGCTAGGATGACCGGAAACAAAAAAGTGATTATGTGCGGAAGACGAGAACGTGGCAAATCTCCTTTGTTAACCTGTTTTATGACCGAAACGCATTCACGGTGAACGTGCCGGAAAAAATAGGAAGCGAAATTGATAGGCTCTCGAGCAGCCATATCAATCACTGAGTAAAATCGGCGAGATATCCCATAAGTTCGTTTCTGCAAATTTAGTATTGCTACTAAAAATTACAGGGTTGTTCTTTCAGGCTCAGGGCGACAGAGTATGGCATATTCATTCAAAGAATATCGGGGAAACAATTGAATCATTGTAGCTATCGGCAGATTAGGGCCATTCTCTCGACCTTCCGGAGAGAGTCGGAAAGCATCAGCAAAGGACTGTAGGGTGATTAGTACCCGATATGGTAAGGAAGTAATTGGCCAACTCTGCTCCGTAGCAGGTGTGGCAGCGATGGCGGCAATTATCTGGGCGTAAAACGGGTGACATTCTACTGAATGCCAAGGCAATTCAGCAAAATTAGACAACCCATGGACACACAAAAACTCACCCACATCCATAGGGAGTTCGTCATGGAAGGTAGCAAAGTTTTCCAAGGCTTCCATGATGCGTACCCACAAGCACAAGAACACGATTGCACAGTGTATACAAAGAGCACAAGCACACAAAACACACAGACACAATAGCGATTAACAGCGAAATGAAAAAGGTTAAGTAGATACTTGGCAGCGGGAGTCAATTGAAATTGTTAATCATCGCGCGATGTTGAGATGATAACCTCATAACTATGGTGTGCATGCATCGATAAGAAAGGGCAGCGATTATTCATGGTTATGTATTTAATCAAGGAGTTTATAATTATGTAGCAAAATGAGGAGTTTATGGATTTTAAACAACGAACACACAAAACTAAAAAGGAAAAGAAAAGACAAAAGAAAAGAAAAAATACACGGACAACAGCAGAATACTTTAGTGCGAATTAGGTGCTTGATGATACGGCCTCAACTTTGAACCATTTATCACCTTAGGAAGAGGAATTCCGGTCAAAGTAGTCAATCGAAAAGTAGCTGGGCCTACTTGTTCAGTAATCCGTTAAGGACCAAACCATCGTAACTTGAATTTTCGAGCAGAACGATTTGATTTTGCATTATAAAAGAGCACAAGTTGTCCTACCGTAAAAACTGGAGTTTTAAGATACCGATCATGTGTACGAGCTTGCCTCAACTTCACTTCTTGAAGAGTCAGAAAACTTTCCTAGTGATGCTCATCTAGTTCTCTGAGTGTGTCCAACCGAAATGGCAAAGACTTTTTGGGCATCAACTTCTGAGTTATGGCCACGCGTAAACTAGGTACTACAATTTCCATTGGAGCAATTGCTTCCAATCCATAAGCAAGCTTGAAAGGAGTCAGTCCGGTGGCAACTTTGTAAGTAGTTCGATATGCCCATAATACTGCAGGTAGTAACTAATCCCATCTTTGTGGTGATTCCATAATCAGTTTACGAAGCATACTCAACAAGGTCTTGTTGGTACTTTCAGCTAAGCCATTAGCACGAGGATAATAAGGAGAACTGAATTTATGCAGAATTTGCAAAGAGTGTGTGAGCACTTGCATTAAATTGTTAAGAAAATGTGTGCCTTGATCAGTCACGAGTTCTAGAGGTAATCCAAATCGTGGAAATACGTCCTTCATCAGACATTTTGCTACCGAAATAGCTGTAGCGGACCGTAAAGCCCAAGCTTCTGCCCATCTGGTAGCATAATCTATACATGTCAGAATGTAGCGATTGTTACTGAGTAGTGCTAGAGGTGTAATTGGTCCAATAAAATCAAGACCCCATTTTTGAAAAGGTTCCAAAGGTAAGACAGGTTGGAGAGGGAAAAAATGGCGTTGTAAAGGGTGTTCAGATCGCTGACAAGTGTCACAGTGTTGCACAAACTGAGATACATCTCTGTACATAGTAGGCCACCAAAGCCCACTTTGCAGAATTTTTCAGTGTGTTAAATCTACTGCAAAATGTCCACCAGAAGGTATTGAATGTGCTAGAGTGATAACTGAGTTTACTTCATGTGGAGGAATACAACGAAGCAAGATCCCAGTGTGATCAATATAATACAGCTGTCCGGCAATCAACCGGAATCTGCGACTGTAAACTGCAATTTTCCTACGCATTGCAAGAGAAGTCTGAGGAGGAAGACATCCATCAGTCAAAAAGGTTAATACTTGATCATAGTAAGTAGGTGTCACAGGAGGTTCTGCAGCTTCATCATTAGTTGATTCAATAACATAAATTGCTGGAGTGGTGTCATCAACACCTACCGGAGCTTCACCGGAATCCAACCGAGAAAGGAAATCTGCTTATGCATATGGAGTTCTAGGTCGATGAATCACTTCGTAATCAAATTCTTGTAACAAAAGAACCCAACGCGCTAAACGACCACCTAAATGCTGCTGCGGAACCAGATACACCAGCGCAGCATGATCTACATGAAAGATGAATTTACGGCCTAGTAAATAATGTCAGAATTTCTTTATAGAATACACCAAACGAAGACATTCTCTTTCAGTTACTAAATAATTCTTTTCAGCGGGAGCAAGCCATCGACTTGCATAATAGACAGGCCAAAACCACTTATCAGTTTGTTGCATTAAAACATTTCCAATGGCTATATCTGATGCGTCTACAAAAACATGAAATGGGCATTCCCAATCAGGGGGTTGTAAAATTGGAACCTGTGTTAATAGGCCTTTTAGACGATCAAATGCAGTTTGACATTCCGGAGTCCAATCAAACTGTCGAGGAGTGCTCGTTATTAACCGATTTAGGGGTATTGCCAAATGAGCAAGCCACCGTAAATGTCGACCATGCCACCTAACTTGACCCATGAATCGCATTACTTCTTTTGGCGTAGTAGGCATAGGTGCTTCTAACACGGTTGCAACTTTGTCTGGGTCAACTTGTATGCCTTGTGCAAATACAATATGGCCAAGGAGTTTACCACAAGAAACCGCAAAAACACATTTAGTGGGGTTCAGACAGAGTCTGTATTCGCGACATTTCTCAAAGCAACATCGTAAATGATACAGGTGTGCTACCATCTTACCGAATAAAGAGAAATCATCTAAATATACTTGCATAAAAGAAGTGAGATAGGGTGAGAAGATTTCCTGCATACAGCGTTGAAAAGTGCTAGGAGCATTTCTTAATCCAAACCACATAATTGTACAAGCAAAAACAGCCCAGTTGGTAATGAAAGTTGTTTTCGGTATGTCTTGTTCAGCCATTCTGACCTGGTTATACCCACTGTAACCGTCCAAAAAGGAGTACATTTTGTGTCCTGCTACTCTGTCTAGCATTGTGTCAAGAAATGGAAGAGGAAACGGATCAGGCATCATGGCCGCATTCAGTTTTCGGTAATCCACACATATTCAGAGCTGCTTATTTTTCTTGGGAACAATAACAATCGGAGATATCCATTCAGCATGTTCTTTTGGTATGATGAATCCGACTTTTAATAACCTATCAAGCTTTGCCTTGACCTGTGTGGCATAGTTAGGATTCATTCGATAGTTGGGTTGTTTAATTGGTTTTGCTTCTGGTTTAAGCATGACCCTATGTTGATAGATGTGAGGATCCAGACCTTTCATATCACGATAATCCCATGCAAAAACATCAGAGAACTCACGAAGAAGCTGGATCAAATCTGCTTGAAACACTTCAGACAATCCTTCCTTTATCTTGAAAGGTCGCGGATTAGCTTCATCTCCTAAATTATAGGTGATTAACTGATCTTCGGGAACATAGAATTGATGAGGTTTTCCTGAATCATCATCTGGCTGTAAAAGTTGCTGTATAGAAGCTTCATCCATAGCAATAGTATCTTTTGTCTCCACTTGTTCAGTCACAGGCACCATCGTACAGACTACAGAATTCCAGTTATCTACAACAGATTGCAGATCAACAGTCCCTAGGGAGATCAAATCTATGTTATTCTTCAAAAATACTTCTTCTTCGTCATCGCATAAACCATCTAACATGTGGACTGGTTCTGCTACATAAGGTCTAGCATGGAGTTCACAAGGCTGAATAGCATCCAATTTGACAACATATTTATGGTGGTTGTCCTTAAAAGGAAGTTCCTGTGCTGACCAATCCTATATAACCTTAGCTTGTTTCGACCAAGGACGGCCGAAAAGAAGATTATAATCGAGACTGGAATCCGGTAGTTCTAAAACTACAAAAGTCATCTTAAACGTTGTAAGCTGCAAAGTTATCGAGACATCCCGTACGAGTCCCAACGGATGAACTCGGGATTGATCGGCCATTCTAACAAAGAATTGGACAGGCTCGATTTGTGTCCAGACCAACTTCTTACAAAGTGCTGCAGTGGCGATGTTTATGCCAAACCCACCATCAATTAGTACCTGAGTAATCTTATGATTTTTTTACCATACCGTAATTAAGGGGACCGAATGATCGACCGTAGAGTCAGTTTCTGGTTGTACCGTTGTTGTCGCTAGAATGTAGGAAGACGTAGGACTGAACTGTTGTTGGAATTGCTGACGAACTCCCGGTACTAGTGCAAGTAACTGTCAAGAGGAAGAGTAATGGATGCCTTAGATAAAATTTCCCATGCCTGATCTGCTTGCATTGTATTTTTCACTATTTCTGAAGATGATGCGTCTTTTACGGGGGTAGAATCTTGTTCCTGCGATCCTTGCTTTGGTAGTGAAACTTGTGTCACCGGAATTGGATCTGGGAACACTGTAGGCTCTGTGGTGGCCCATTGGCTAGCTTTGTCATACATTCTCTGCTGTTTACGAATGCCCGGTTCAAACACCTCAGATGCTGGTTGCAACTGCTTACCAGATCGTGTTTGAATCACTATTGCTTATGTTTCTAATGGTGAGATATAAACCATATTGGTCATTGGGTTTTGGCGCTCTTTCTTCCTCTGATCATATTCGGCTGCATCTTTACAGAATCTTCGAATGTGTCCCAACTCACCGCAAAAATGACAGCGAGGGGG
Organism: Ceratopteris richardii; assembly: GCA_020310875.1. NCBI lineage: Eukaryota > Viridiplantae > Streptophyta > Polypodiopsida > Polypodiales > Pteridaceae > Ceratopteris > Ceratopteris richardii. The sequence continues at coordinate 129,454,440 of CM035415.1, forward strand.
CAACAAAGAAGGTCCTTCCTGCGATGTACCTGTCTACCAACGATTTGCATTGTAGTTAGTATTCCTCTGTCCCCGATAATTTCTGTATCCTTGCTGCTGGTTGTTTCTCATCTGAGGTGGTACATACTAGGTGGCAAGCTGCCCTGGTTCTTGTATAATGGCATTTATCGTTGCTGTACCCTGCACTTTGGTGTTATATGCACAATTTTCAGTGGAATGTCCGGTGGTATTGCAGATAGCGCAATACAACTGATTAAGAGCACAGGTGGCGCTGTCGGGATGAAATCCCGCAGGGAGTCTGCACTGATTTTTTTCAAAAGTTCATTGTTTTTGAGTTTTTGTGTGATGTTTTTGATTGAGAAAGTGGTATATTTTGTACATATTTTGGCCGAATTAATTGATTGTGCGATGCGAAAACAAGTTTGAGATGTGTCTTAGACCATGTGTGTAAATAACTGACGTTAGACCCAAGAAAACCTTAGGTTTCACCCTTGAAACTGATTGAAAATGAGGGTTTACCCCATGAAAACCGGACTTGAACCCTTGGAAACCCTTGGAGTTTAGGTCCGAATTGTAAATAAACTGTTAAATTGATTAGTTGGAGTTAATTATGACCAAATCCCTAATTTTCCCGATCAAAAATTCTAGGTTAGACCCCTGGAATTTGCGCTTATCCTAGGTCAAACCCCTAGGTAATAGCTCATTGAACATCTCTATTTACTTCTCTACTATGACTACTCAAAACAATCAACTTCTTCTTGTCATATCTTAGTGAATACTCAACCATTTTGCATAATCCTTTGCTTGTTGGAACCAGATTACAGTCTACTTTGTTATCAAAATTTCAAAGCATTTGGTTCAGGCATCGAAGAGAAATTGTCTTCGAAGTGCTCACTGGTCATCTATTGGTTAGTCCCTTAAAAGTCGAGGGTAAGATTTGATTTGCTAAAACAATTTCTCATAGCATATTTGATCATTTTAAATGATTCCACTTGCAATCACTAGCTATCTAAGCTATTTGAATTCCCCCAAAAGGAATTTTGTCAATTATTAATGTATTGTGAGATCTAAGAACAAAATGCCAACATGTGTATGGACTAAAATAACAAGTTTCTCAACACTAGCTATTCTTGAACTAGTCTATTGTCGATTAATTGTTTCAAGCATGAACTCCAAAGTACATACGTACTTTTTTGGTGTCATTTGCAAGCTAAACGGCCTATTTTATAACTCTGAAGTACATCAGGGATGGTACAAAGTAGGTTTTAGTTGTACCATCTCACTTCCTTGAGGTATCCATCCATCTCTTCCAACAGTGGTATCAAAGCAAGTTGAGGGAAAATGGGAGATGGCTTTCCTTGTTTTATTGAAAAATTGTACAAGAACAATTATCTAGCATGGTCTTTGAGGATCAAGACCTATCTACAAGGAAGAAGTATCTATGGATACATATCAAGAGATGAGGAGATGCCTACATTTAGAAGCAAAGATCAACCTACAAGAGAGGCTCAAGAAAGACTGAGCTCATGGTGTGCCAAAGATTCTTTAGCCAAGTAATATCTACTTAACTCTATCTCTAACTTACTTCTTCCTCATATTAGGAATTGCAAAGCTTCCCAAGAGACTTGGGATACTCTATCTTCATACTTTTCTTCCAATACAAGAGCTAGGAAGAATCAATAGTGGATGCACTTTACTACTCAAAGGAAGCAACCTAAGCAGAATATTTCAGAGTATGTGACCAAGGTAAAGGATGTGGCTCATCACTTGGCAAGCATAGGAGAGGATATTAAAGAGGAGAAAATAGTGAGACAGACAATCAATGGCATCAAGGCAGATGATTAGTGTAAATCCCTTAGAATTGCAATGGATCTTTATATGGATATGAAAATCCCTGGTCTATCCACTCTCATGGGACAACTCTTCACCCGTGAGGCCTAGCTCAACAAAAATGGTGAACCCTCAAGAGGTAAAATTTCTTCTGCCCTCTATACAGATAAAGGAAAGTCTAAGGATAAGCAAAGAGCAAAAATTTTAAAGATGAACGTGCTACATCTGAAGCTTACTATGTAGGGAGAGGTAAAAATTCAAGAGGAAGGGGCAGAGGAGGTAAACAAGCTAGGGGGAGACCTTTTAACTCTTCCCCATGTAATATATGTGGATTGTCTAATCACACAACAGATGCATGCTATAGGAACTTCAAGAACTAGGGAGGAAGAGGATTTCAAAGAGGTGGCTACTTGCAATCAAGAGGAAGATTCAATAACAATCAAGGTTACAACCATGGCTACAACAACAACTACAACAACAATTATCAAGGAGGATACAAATCAAGAAAAGACTTCAACAACTATATAGAGGATCAAGAGGATTCTCTTCTCATTATGAATATGATCTCAAAACAAGGTATGAATGATGAGCACCTCCTCTATATTGACTCAGATTGTTCAAACCATGTAGTACGCAATAGAGCCCTCTTTTTTTATCTTGAAGGGCCCAAAGGAAAGCACCAAGTGCATACAGGTGATGATACCAAGCATTGAGTTGTCAAGGTAGGAAATGTCAAAACATCTTATGGGAATAAGAATCTGTTGAGTAGTGTTCTTTATGTACCTACTATCACAAAAAAGTTGATGAGATTTGGACAGATAGTGGAAAAGGGTTTGTAGGCTAGGTTCAAAAAATTTGCAGCCTTTGTGGGGACCCCCAACATTTGGAGAACTGCAAAGGGAGAGAAAATGGGTAGATTTTCTACATTTGAGCTTGAGGACACTAGAAACATCGCACTTTATAATTATAAGGATCAATCGTTCTTTGAGTTAGAGATATGGCACAAAATATTAGGACACATTGGTAAGAGAACATTGAAGCAGATATGTAGAGATCAATGTGTACTTGGGATACCTAATATATCCAAGAAACATATGATCTATAAATGTAGTGCATGTCAGTTTGGTAAATCACACAGGTTACCCTTTACAAAGAAAGGCTATATGCATGATGATTATTTGGAACTTTTCCACACAGATATGTGGGGACCAAGCAAGGGCCCTTCAATTTGAGGCTCAAGGTACTATGTGTCATTTATTGATGATTTTAGTAGGTGGAATCTTGTATGTCATGAAACATAAGGATGAAGTGTCTACTTGTTTCAAAAAATATCTTGCACTTGTGGAAAATCAAACAGGAAAGAGTTTAAAGAGGACAAGTTTAGATGGAGGAAATGAGCACTTCTCCAATGAATTTCATGTATTTTTGCAAGATAGAGGTATCAAGAGAGAGATCACAACTAGATATACTCCTAAGCAAAATGGAGTGGGAGAGAGGAGGAAGAGACTGATTGTGGAAGTAGCTTGATCTATGCTAAATGAAAAAAAGTTGCCTAATTACCTTTGGGTAGAGGCTGTTTCTACTACCACTTATCTTATTAATAGGTTACACTCTAATTCCCTCGATGGGATGACCCCTATGAGGCATGGAATGGTAGGAGAGCATCACTGTAACATTGAAAAATATTTGGATGTGTTGCTTATGTGCATGTTCCATCTCAAATCAGAGGTAAGTTAGAGCCTAAGTCAGAGAAATGCATCTCCATAGGGTATGATATAAATCAAAAGCAATACTAGTTTTATAATCCATTTATGGTCAGTAGAGACATTGTGTTTGATGAGAATGACTCTTGGTTTGAAAGTGAATGCAGGAAGGTCAAATACCATATGACTTGGAAGAAGAATTTCAAGCCTGATCACCAAGGAGGAGCCAAGCACAATTGAAGATATGAAATCAGATCATGAACATCAACTTGGAAGATTTTAGAGCATGAAAATCAAAAGGAAAAGTCAAGATGAAGAGGTTGGAGGGCATACTTGATTCATCCAACCAAGCCTTAAGGAGATCACAAAGAGAGAGTAAGAAGCCAATTAGATATGGATATGATACTTCATTAGTCACTAAGCATTCTATTTATCTTTCTAAGGATTTATCACTTGAAGAACCTTCTTCATATGAAGAAGCAAGTACCAAAGCAGAATGGAAGGAGGCTATGGATGAAGAAATAGAAGCACTCCAAGAAATGAAACTTGGGAGCTAGTACCCAAGAAAGCATGAATGAAGGTATTTGTTTCTAGGTGCATTTACAAAATCAAAAGGAATTCAGATCGATCCATAAAGAGGTACACAGCTAGGCTTGTGGCTAATGGTTTTGCACAAACCCATGGAATAGACTACGAAGAAACCTTTTGACCAGTGGCTAAGATGCCAATCATCAGAGTATTGGTAAGTCTAGATGAATATAGAAGTTGGAATATGTATCACTAGATGTGAAAAATGCCTTTCTCAATGGGTGGATTTCATAGGAGCTTTACATGGATCAACCTCCTAGCTATGAATATCCAAGCAAGGTGAATCATGTATGCAAATTAAAAGAAAGCTCTTTATGGTTTGAAGCAGGCACCTAGGGCATGGAACCATAGATTAACAATGTATCTCCAATACCAAGGATTCATGATTAGCAAGGAAGATTCTTCTCTATTTATCAAGAGGAATAATTCAGAGATGATATATTTATGTGTATATGAGGATGACATCATTCTTTCAAGTAGTGATGCCAATGGCATCAAACAAATAAAAAACCAGATGATGCAAGAGTTTAAGATTAGTGACCCAGGGTTTCTAAAATATTTTCATGGACTTGAGTTGGTATACACTAACTCTCGAATCTACATCACTCAAAGGAAATATGTGCAGGACATGTTGAAGAAGTTCCACTTGGAGGATGCAAAAGTAAGTAGCACCCTTATGGAGGTAAATCATAAATTAAGTGCTCATGAATGTGATTTGCTTGAAGACATTGTAGGTTATCAAAGCTTAGTTGGAAGTCTAAACTATGCAACATTTACAAGGATTGACATATGTTATCGAGTAAGTGTTCTGAGTCAATTCATGCATAAACCTAGAGCACCTCACTTGGAAGCTACTAAAAGAATTTTGAAGTATCTCAAAGCTTCTCAAAATCAAGGTCTTTACTTCCCATACACATCAGATTTGGACATACATTTATACTTAGATGTAGATTCCGCAGGATGTAAGGATCATAGAAGAAGTACTCCTGGCTATTTATCTATTGCAAGTGATAAGCCCATCTCATGGCCTTCTAAGAAGTAAGCAGCTCTTGCTCTATCTTCAAGAGAGGCTGCATACAGGGGATTACCAAATGCTACACAAGAAGCTATTTAGATTAGATTTATCTACTCAGATTTGGGACTTCACACACATTCACCATTGATCTTTGGTGATAATACTAGTTCTTTGCATCTTGCAGCCAACCCCATTTATCATGCAAGAACTAAGCATATAGAAGTGCACTATCACTATGTTAGAGATAAACTCTTGAGCAAAGAAATTCAACTAGCATATGTATCTACAAATATGCAGTGTGCTGATTTGTTAACCAAAGCACTTGATGGTACTAAACTTTGTAGGTTTACAACCATGATTGGATTACATGATATTCAAGAAGATTGATGAAGCAATGCAACCCAAGATGTTTAGCTTGAGGGGGAGTTTTTGGTGCAAATGTACAAGCCTACACATTTGTCTTAGCATGGAAGACATTGTGTGGAAGCACTTGATAAGTCATGTGAACTGTAGCTTGTAACTACTTGATCATTTACCATTATAAGTCATTAAATCCTTGGAAAATCTTTCAAAAGCTTATATCTCATGGATTTAGGAAGAATATTAGCTACAAATTCAAGATGCGGGAATGTCTCCTAAATCAGAGGGGTTACTTTTTGATTGGAGACAAGTTTGAATTCAAGATTCAAACTTAGAAGAAAATACTTATAAAAGGGTCGTGTAAAACTCATGGGGTAGAGTGTGCCTCATTTAGAGATCTCTCGTTGATCATTTGTAGAACTAGAGTAGCTCACAACAAAGCTCACTCAGTTCTTCATCATTGAGCATCATTATAATGCCAATGAATATGTACAACCATGTGTTATAATACATATAGCTCATTGAACATCTCTATTTACTTCTCTACTATGCGTACTCAGAACAATCAATGTCTTCTGGTCATATCTCAGTGAATACTCAACTATTTTGCATGGTCTTTAGCTTATTGGAACCAGCATAAAGTCTACTTTATGCTACCAAAATTTCAAGCATTTGGTTCAGGCATTTGGGAGAAATCTTCTTCGAAGTGCTCACTGGTCCTCTACTACTTAGTTCTTAAAATGTTTGGGTTAAGATTTGATTTGCTAAAATGGTTTCTTAGAGCATAGTTGATCATTTTAAATGATTCCACTTGCAATCATAAGGTATCTAAGCTAACTGAATTCCTCCAAAGGAATTTTATTGAATGTTACTATATTGTTAGCTCTGAGTAAAAAAGTCAGTAGGTGTATGGACTAAAACAACAACTTTTTCAACACTAGCTATTCTTGAACTAGTCTGTTTTGGATTAATTGTTTGCATCAACTTCAAAGTACATCGATACTTTCTTGGTGTCATCTGCAAGCAAAAAGGGCCTATTTTATAACTCAGAAGTGCATCAGGGCTGGCACAAAGTAGGTTTTAGCAGTACCACCTCACTTCCTTGAGGAATCCATCCATCTCTTCCAACGGTGGTATCAAAGCAAGTTGAGGTAAAATAGGAGATGTTTTTCCTTCTTTTATTGACAAATTGGACAAGAATAATTATCCAACATTGTCTTTGAGGATGAAGACCTATCTACAAGGAAGAAGTCTCTATGGATACGGTTGGTGCAAGTACACAAGCCTTCCGACTTGGCAAGGCATGGAAGGAAGAATGTGCAATCACTTGATGAAGCATATGAATCATTGCTTGTAACATTGGATCATTTATCATGTGTAAATGGTTAAATCATTAAGAATCTTGTAAAGCCATTAAATTCATGGAGTTATGAGAAGGTTCAATTACAAATTTCTCATGAGAGAATATCCCGCATTTAGATCAATCACTTTTAGTTGGAGCCTTATTTGAAATTCAAATTCAAATTTGAAGAAAAACACTTATAAATGACCTTGTAGTACTTGCGAGCTATATGCCTCTTCTTAGAGCTCATTTTTTGATCATTTGTAGATGTTGAGGAGCATACACTATAGCTCACTCATCCCACTATCATTCGGGATCATCATAATGCCAGTGATCTTCTATAAGCATGTGTTATAATACATACATTTCATTGATCACATCTATTGACTTCTCTGCTATGTCTACTCAAAATAGTGAACTTTGCATGAACATATATCAGTGATCTCTCCATCCTTTTTCATGTTCTATATCTTCTTGGAACCAGCTCAAAGTCTATGTCAAGCTACCAAAACTGAAAGACATTTGGTTTAGCCAATTTGGAGAAATCCTCATTGACGTGTTCTATGGTCATTCTCTACTTAGTCCCTGAAAAGTTGGGGGTAAGCATCCAATTGCTAAATTCATTGCTCAGTGTATGGTTTATCATTGTAAGTGATTCTACTTGTAATCATTATCTATCTAAGCTAATTAGATACACTCAAAAGGATTTTTATCAATTGCTACTTTACTATGAGCACTAAGCAAAAGATCTAGTAGGTGTCAAGACCAAAATAGATGGTTTTTGATCACTAGCTAGTTATGAAGTTATTTGTTTTGATCTAATTGTTTGAAGCATCAATTCCAAAGTATATGGGTACTTATTTGATGTCATTTTCAGGCTAAGAGGGCCTACTACATAACTATGAAGTGAAATAGGGTAGGTACAAAGTAGGTTTTTGGAAGCACCACCTCACTTCCTTGAGGTATCCATACACCTCTTCAGATAGTGATATCAGAGCATGTTGAGGTAATATGGGAGATGATTTTCGTTTTTTTATTGACAAATTGGACAAAAACAATTATCTAGCATGTTCCTTGAGTATTAAGAGATATCTACAAGGAAGGAGTCTTAATGGATACATATCAGGAGATGAGGAGATGCCCATTTTGAGAAACAAAGGACAACCTACAAGAGAGGAGCTTGAAAGACTCAACTCATGGTGTGCCAAAAATGCTTTAGCAAGGTCATACTTACTTAATTCTATCTCTGACTTCCTTCTTCCACACATTAGGAATTGTAAAACTTCCCAAGAAACTTGGGATACATTGTCTTCATATTTTTCTTCCAACATAAGAGCTAGGAAAAATCAATTGTGGATTGAGTTTAATTCTCAAAGGAAGCAACCCAAGCAAAATGTTTCAGAGTTTGTGAACAAAATCAAAGATGTGGCTGAACAATTGGCAAGCATAGGAGAGGAGATTGAAGAGGAGCAAATAGTGAGAAAAATAATCAATGGCATCAAGGTAGATGATAAGTGGGAAGCCTTCACAACTACTATGGACTTATAAATGGACATGCAGATTCCAAATCTTACCACACTCATGGGACAACTCTTAGTGTTTCTAGCCACTTACCTTATTAATAAGTTTCCATGCAGATCACTTGATGGGATGACCCCATATGAAGCATGGCATGTTAGGAGTGCATCACTTGATCATTTGTAGAATATTTGGATGTGGTGCTTATGTGCATGTTCCATCTCAAATTAGAGGTAAGCTAGAGCCCAAGGCAAAGAAGTGCATATTCATAGGGTATGATTTAAATAAAAAAGGATAGAGGTTTTATAGTCCATCCAACAAGGGATTTATGGTCATTGGAGATGCTGTGTTGGACGAGAATGATTCTTGGTTTGAAAGTGAATGCAGCAAGGTCAAATTGCCAAATGACGTGGAAGAGGAATTTCCAAGTCTCACCAAGGATGAGCCAAGCCGAATTGAGGACATTAAATCAGATGATGAGGACACCATCAACTTCCAAGATTTCAAAGCATGGAAATCAAAAGGAAAGGCCAAGATGAAGAAGTTGGAAACTTACCTGAATCATCAAACCAAGCTCTAAGGAGATCACAAAGGGAGACTAAGAATCCAATCAGATATGGGTATGATACTTCATTAGCTACTAAGCATTACATTTATCTTACTAAAGATTTATCACTTCAAGAGCATATTTCATATAAAGCAGCAAAGACCAAGGTAGAATGGAAGGAAGCTATGGATGAAGAAATAGAAGCACTCCCAAAGAGTAATACTTGGGAGCTAGTACCCAAGAAGGAATCAATGAAGGTAATTGGTTCTAGATGGATTTTCAAAATCAAGAGGAACTCTGATGGATCCATAAAGAGGTATAAAGCTAGACTTGTGCCTAAAGGTATAAAGCTAAGGGTTTTCACAAACCCAAGGAGTTGATTATGAAGAGACATTTTCACCTGTGGCTAAAATGCCAACCATGAGAGTATTGGTAAGTGTGGCTGCATCTAGGAATTGGAATATGTATCAATTGGATGTGAAAAATGCTTTTCTCAATGGCTGGATTTTTTAGGAGGTTTACATGGCTCAACCTCTTGGCTATGAAGACTCAAGAAAGGTAAATTATGTGTGCAAATTGAACAAAGCACTTTATGGTTTGAAGCAGGTGCCTAGGGCCTGGAACCAAAGGTTAACTACATACCTTCAAGGTAAAGGATTCATGATGAGCAAGGTAGGTTCTTCTCTGTTTGTCAAGAGAAGCAACTCAGAAATGATATACTTATGTATGTTGATGACATCATACTTATAGGTAGTGATGCCAATGGCATCAAACAAATCAAGAACCTAATGATGCAGGAGTTCAAAATCAGTGATCTAGGGTTTCTAAAGTATTTTCTTGGACTTGAATTGGTCTACACAAATTCTAGAATTTACATTACTCAAAGGAAATATGTGCAGGATATGTTGAAGAAATTCCACTTGGAGAATGCAAAGGTAGCTAGCACCCCTATGGAGATAAATCTTAAATTGAGTGCTCATGAAGGTGATTTGCTTGAAGACATTGCAAGATATCAAAGCATAGTTGAAGCCTAAACTATGCAACCTTAACAAGGATTGACATAGCTTATGGAGTAAGTGTTCTAAGTCAATTCATGCATAAATCTAGAGCACCTCACTTGGAAGGTGCCAAAAGGATTTTGAAGTATCTCAAGGGTACTCAAAATCAAGGTCTATACTTTCCATACACATTAGTTTTGGACATTAAGCTATACTCAGATGCAAATTGGGTAGGTTGTAAAGATTCTAGAAGGAGTACCTCTAGATATTTTTCTGTTGTAGGTGATAAGCCCATTTCATGGTCTTCCAAGAAGCAACCTACAGTTGCTATATCTTCAACAGAGGCTGAATATAGGGGATTAGCCAATGCTCCACAAGAACATATGTGGACTAGATTGCTATATTCAAATTTGGGACTTCAAACTCATTCAACTATGATTTTTGGTGACAATACAAGTTCTTTGCATCTTGTAACAAATCCTATTTATCATGCAAGGACCAAGAATATAGAAGTTTACTATCATTACGTTAGAGAGAAGTTGTTGAACAAGAAGATTTAGTTGGCATATGTATCCATAAACATGCAATGCGTAGATTTATTAACAAAAGCACTTGATGGTACTAAACTTTGTAGGCTCAAATCTGTGATTGGATTGCATGAGATTCAAGAAGACTGATGAAGAAATGCAAGCCAAGATGTTTGGCTTGAGGGCAAGCTATTGGTGCAAGTACACAAGCCTTCATACTGGGCTAGGCATGGAAGGAAGAATGTGGAATCACTTGATGAAGCATATGAATCATTTCTTGTAACATTAGATCATTTACCATGTGTAAATAATTAAATCATTAAGAATCTTGTACATCAAATAAATTCATGGAGTTAGGAGAAGGCTGAGTTACGAATTTCGCATGAGACAATAGCTACTCATTTAGAGGAATCACTTTTAGGTGGAGCTTCATTTGAAATTAAAATTCAAATTTGAAGAAAAACTCTTATAAAAGATCTTGTAAATCTCACGGGCTATATGCCTCTTCTTGGAGCTCATTTTTTGATCATTTGTAGAGGTTGAAAAGCATACACTATGGCTCATGCATCCCACTATCATTGAGCATCATCATAATGCCAATGATCTTGTGAAATCATGTGTTATCATACATACATTTCATTGATCACTCAGAATAATGAACTTTGCATGACCATATCTCAGTGATCTCTCCATCATTTTTTATGTGCTATAGATTTTTGGAACCAACTTAAAGTATACTTGAAGCTATCAAAATTTGAAGACATTGGATTCAACCAATTTGGAGAAATATGCGCCGAAGTGTTCTCTAGTCATTCTCTGCTTAGTCCCTAAAAAGTCAAGGTAAAGCATCCAACTGCTAAATTGATTCCTCAGTGTATGGTTTATCATTTTAAGTGATTCCACTTGTAATCATTAGCTGTTTAAGCTAATTAGATAGTCTCAAAAGGATTTTTATCAATTGCTACTATACTGTGAGCATTGAGGACAAGATCGAGCAGGTGTTCGGACCAAAAAAGCAGGTTTTTGATCAATAGCTAATTGCAAAGCTATCTATTTTTATCTAATTGTTTGAAGCATCAACTCCAAAGTACATAGGTACTTATTTGAGGTGATTTTCAAGCCAAGAGGGCCTACTACATGACACTGAAGTGAAATAGGGCAGGTACAAAGCATGTTCTGGCAGTACCACCTCACTTCCTTGAGGTATCCATCGATCTCGTGCAACAGATACATATCAAGAGATGACGAGATGCCCACATTTAGAAGCAAAGATCAACCTATAAGAGAGGATCAAGAAAGACTCAACTCATGGTGTGCCAAAGATGCTTTAGCCAGGTCATATCTACGTAACTCTATCTCTCACTTCCTTCTTCCTCATATTAGGAATTGCAAAACTTCCCAAGAGACAAGGATACTCTATCTTCATACTTTTCTTCCAATACAAGAGGTAGGAAGAATCAATAGTGGATGGAGTTTACTACTCAAAAGAAGCGACCTAAGCAAAATATTTTACTGTATGTGACCAAGGTAAAGGATGTGGATGATCAGTTGGCAAGCATAGGAGAGGAGATTAAAGAGGAAAAAATAGTGAGATAGATAATCAATGGCATCAAGGCACATGATAAGTGGGAATCCTTCAGAACTGCAATGGATCTTTAAATGGATATGCAAATCCGTGATCTTGCCACTCTCATGGGACAACTCTTCACCCATGAGGCCAAGCTTAACAGAAATGGTGAAGCATCAATAGGTAACGATTCTTTTTCCCTCTATACAAATAAATGAACGTCTAAGGATAAAGGAAAGAGCAAAAAGTTTGAAGATGAAGGTGCTACTTCTGAAGCTAACTGTGCAGGGAGAGGTAGGCATTCAAGAGGAAGGGGCAGAGGAGGTAAGCAAGGTAGGGGAAGACCTTTCAACTCTTCCCCATGCAATATATATGGACTATCTAATCACACAACTCACGAGTGCTATAGGAACTTCAAGAGCCAGAGAGGAAGAGAATTCCAAAGAGGTGGCTAATCACAATCAAGGGGAATATTCAATCACAATCAAGGTTACAGCCATCGCTACAACAACAACTACAACAACAATTATAAAGGAGGATACAAATCAAGAAGACTTCAACAACTATACAAAGGATCAAGATGATTCTCTTCTAATTGTGAACATGAGCTCAAAACAAGGTATGAATGATGAACACCTCTTCTATATTGACTCAGGTTGTTCAAACCATGTAGCAGGATATATAGCCCTCATTTCTGATCTTGAAGAGCCCAAAGGAAAGCACCAAGTGCATACTGGTGATGGTACCAAGCACTCAGTTGTCAAGGCAGGAAATTTCAAAACTTCTGATGGGAGTAAGAATCTCCTGAGCAGAGTTCTTTATGTACCTACTATCACAAAAGATTTGCTGAGTGTTGGACAGATAGTGGACAAGGGTTTGTAGGTTAGGTTCAATAAACTTGGAGCCTTTGCACAAGACCCTCACCATGGATTCAAGAGAATTGCAAAGGGAGAGAAAACAGGTAGATTGTTTACATTTGAGCTTGAGGACACTAAAAACATTTGCACTTTATAATTATAAGGATAAAAACTTGTTTGAGTTAGAATATTGCACAAATGATTAGGAAACATTGGTGAGACAACATTGAAGTAGATATTGAGAGATCAATGTGTACTTGGGATACCTCATATATCCAAGCAACATATGATCTATAAATGTGGTTCATGTCAGTTTGGTAAATCACACAGGTTACCCTTCACAATTAAAGGTTATATGCATGAGGATTATTTGGAACTTGTCCACACAGATGTGTGGGGACCAAGCAAGGACCCTTCAATTTCAAGCTCAAGGTACTATGTGTCATTTGTAGATGATTTCAATAGGTGGAGTATCTTGTATTTCATGAAACATAAGGATTAAGTGTTCAGTTGTTTCAGAAAGTATCTTGCACTTGTGGAAAATCAAACAGGAAAGAGTTTAAAGAGGATAAGGTTAGATGGAGGAGGTGAGTACTTCTCCAATGAACTTGATGCATTTTTGTAGGGCAAAAGTATCAAGAGAGAGATCATAACTAGATATACTCCTGAGAAAAATGGTGTAGGTGAGAGGAGGAACAGATTGATTGTGGAAGCAGCTAAATATATGCTAAATGACAAAAAGTTTCCTAATTACTTGTAAGTAGAGGTTGTTTCTACTACCACTTATATTATTAATAGGTTACCCTCTAAGTCCCTTGATGGAATGATCCCCTATGAGTCATGGAATGGTAGGAGACCATCACTCGAACATTGTAGAATATTTGGATGTGTTGCTTATGTGCATGTTGTATCTAAAATCAGATGTAAGTTAGACCCTAAGGCAGAGAGATGCAACTTCATAGGGTATGATATAAATCAAAAGGGATACACGTTTTTATAATCCATTCAACAAAGGATTTATGGTCAGTAGAGATGTGTCTGATGGAATGACTCTTGGTTTGAATGTGAATGCAAGAAGGTCAAATTACCATATGACTTGGAATAAGAATTTCAAAGCCTCACCAAGGAGGAGCCAAGCACAATTGAAGATATCAAATCAGGTGATGAGTAGACCATCAACTTGGAAGAGTTTAGAGCATGAAAATCAAAAGGAAACGTCAAGATGAAGAGGTTGGATGACATACCTGAGTCATCCAACAAAGCCTTAAGGAGATCACAAAGAGAGAGTAAGAAGCCAATCAGATATGGGTATGCTACTTCATGACTCACTAAGCATTCTATTTATCTTCCTAAAGATTTATCACTTGAAGAACCTTCTTCATATGAAGAAGCAAGTACCAAAGCAGAATGCAAGGAGGATATGGATGAATAAATAGAAGCACTCAAAGAGAATGACACTTGGGAGCATGTACCCAAGAAAGCATCAATGAAGGTAATTGGTTCTAGGTGGATTTACAAAACCAAAAGGATTTCAAATGGATCCATAAATAGGTACAAAGCTAGGCTTGTGGCTAAGGGTTTGGCACAAACCCATGGAATAGACTATGAAGAAACCTTTTCACTAGTGGCTAAGACACCAACCATCTGAGTATTGGTAAGTCTACATGCATCTAGAAATTGGAATATGTATCAACTAGATGTGAAAAACACCTTTCTCAATGGGTGGATTTCAGAGGAGGTTTACATGGCTCAACCTCCTGGATATGAAGATCCAAGCACGGTAAATCTTTATGGTTTGAAGCAGGCACCTAGGGCATGGAACCAAAGATTAATAACCGATCTTCAAGACCAAGGATTCATGATGAGCAAGGCAGATTTTTCTCTCTTTATCAAGAGGAGTGATTCAAAAATGCTATATTTATGTGTATATGTGGATGACATCATTCTTACAGGTACTCATGCTAATGGCATCAAACAAATAAAAAACCAGATGATGTACGAGTTTAAGATCCATGACCTAGGGTTTCTAAAATATCTTCTCGGACTTGAGTTGGTATACACTAACTCTGGAATCTACATCACTGAAAGGAAATATGTGCAGGACATGTTGAAGAAGTTCCACTTGGAGGATGCAAAAGTAGCTAGCACCCCTATGGAGGTAAATCATGAATTGAGTGCTCATGAAGTTGATTTTCTTGAAGACATTGCAGGTTATCAAAGTTTAGTTGTAAGTCTAAACTATGCAACAGTAACAAGGATTAACATATGCTATGGAGTAAGTGTTCAGAGTCAATTCATGCATAAACCTAGAGCACCTCACTTGGAAGATGCTCAAAGAATTTTGAAGTATCTCAAATGTACTCGAAATCAGGATCTTTACTTCCCATACTCATTAGACTTGGACATAAAGTTAAACTCAGATGCGGATTGGGCAGGATGTAAGGATGATAGAAGAAGTACTTATGGCTATTTATCTTTTACATGTGATAAGCCCATGTCATGGTCTTCTAAGATGCAAGCAACTGTTGCTATATCTTCAACAGAGGCTGAATACAGGGGATTAGCAAACGCTACACAAGAAGCTATTTGGATTAGATTGCTCATCAATGATCTTTGGTGATAATACTATTTGTTTACATCTTGCAGCCAACCCCATTTATCATGCAAGAACTAAGCATATCAAAGTGCACTATCACTATGTTAGAGAGAAACTCTTGAGCAAAGAGATTCAACTAGCATATGTATCTACAAATGTGCACTGTGCTGATTTGTTAACCAAAGCACTTGATGGTACTAAACTTTGCAGGTTTAAAACCATGATTGGATTACATGATATTCAAGAAGACTGATGAATCAATGCAAGCCAAAATGTTTGTCTTGAGGGGGAGCTGTTAGTGCAACTATAGAAGCCTACACATTTAGCTTAGCATGGAAGACATTGTGTGGAATCACTTGATGAGTCATGTCAATTATATCTTGTAACTACTTGATCATTTACCATTGTAAATCATTAAATCCTTTGAGAATCTTGTAAAATCTTATATCTCGTGGAGTTAGAAGGAATATTAGCTACAAATTGAAGATGAGGGAATGTCTCCTAAATCATAGGGTTTACGTTTTGATTGGACTCAAGTTTGAATTCAAAATTCAAAATTAGAAGAAATACTTATAAAAAGGTCTTGTAAAACTCGCGGGGTAGAGTGTGCCTCATTTAGAGCTCTGTCCTTGATCATTTGTAGAACTTGAGTAGCTCACAACATAGCTCACGCAATTCATCATCATCATTGAGCATCATTATAATGCCAAAGAATCTATATAACCATGTGTTGTAATAGATATAGTTCATTAAACATCTCTGTCTACTTCTTTGCTATGAGTACTTATAATGGTCAACTTTGTCTGGTCATATCTCACAAAATACTCAACCATTTTGCATAATCTTTGAAGTGTTGGAACGTGCTTAAAGTCTACTTTATGCGATCAAAATTGCAAGGCATTGGGTTTAGGCATCAAGGAGAAAGCATCTTCGACATGCTCACTGGTCATCTACTAGTTAGTCCCTAAAAAGTCAGGGATAAGGTTTGATTTGCTAAAATGATTTCTCATAGCATAGTTGATCATTTTAAATGATTCCACTTGCAATGATTAGCTATCTAAGCCAAATGAACTCAGCTAAAAGGAATTGTGTCAATTGTTGCTGTACTTTGAGCTCTAAGTAAAAGAGCCAGCAGGTGTATGGACTAAAATAACAAGTTTTTCAAAACTAGCTATTCTTGGACTAGTCTCTCTTGGATAAATTGTTTCAAGCATCAACTCCAAAGTATATAGGTACTTTCTTGGTGTAATTTTCAAGCTAAAAGGGCCTACTTTATAACTCGTAAGTGCATCAGGGATGGTGCAAAGCAGGTTTTAGAAGTACCACCTCATTTCCTTGAGGTATCCATCCATCTCTTCCAACATGAGTGGACCACATTTTAGTTAGGTCTAGCTATGATCTATGGTGGAACATTCATGTAAATTTATCTTTTGATACTCTGGTTTCCTATACCCATAGTTTGGATTATAATAGTCATCATATCCACTTGAATAATCATGAGATCTCAAATAACTAGTGGATTGATCATATTGCTATCAATATCCCTCGTTTTGATTGATTTAGAAGGATCTTTGTTCCATATAACCTCCATATTAATATGGTCTACTACATTATGCCCTAATGGATTGGATTCTCTACGTGTCCATACGGCAAGGCAATTACATGTTGAGGAGAAGGCTATTGCTAACTCAACAGAGGTCTTGTTGGGTATATAGGATGCTTGAGTATTGATCTAGGAAAATAGGGCATCTATAATATGATCGATATCAAGTATCATGTTGGATAGTGGCATTTTTGTTTTATAATGGGCCTCAAGGCTTGATAATCACCCAGAACTAGTATGTTTTGGCATTATTCGTATTGGGTGAGATACTCTCTAAGGCGTTATGTGTTCTAAAAACACTTGGTAGTTGAGTGATTGGTCCACTTTTGGTTAATTCCACAATATTATAGCTATGGTTATGTTGGAGGAGGTTGTCTTTTATTTCACATATTTGAAGCATGATCTCCACTAGTATTTGAGAACTTTCTAGTGGAGTATAGCCTCTTGGATTTGTAGATGAATCATACCCTAAGTATGTATGCAAACTCAAAAAAGATCTCTATGGACTTAAGAAAGCTCCTACATCTTGGAACCATAAGCCTGTCATATTCTTGTAGGACAAAGGATTTAAAATGAGCAAGGATGATTCTTCAGGTTTCATTAAAAGGAATAAATTTGAAGTTATATACTTATGTGCATATGTAGATGATATCATTCTTATAGGTGATGATTTAGATGGAATAAAAAGGATCAGAGCTCAAATCAAAGAAGAATTCAAGGTAAGTGCCCTTGGCGTCCTCATTTATTTTCTTGGCTTGGAAGTTTTCTACACAGATCAAGGAATGTTCCTTACACAAAGGAAGTACGTTAAGCATACAATTGCAAAGTTCAAAATGCATGACACTAAGGTTGCAAGTATGCCCATGGAGGTCAATCATAAGTTAAGTGCTCATGAAGGGAAACCAATTGAAGATGTTACAAGCTACCAAAGTCTAGTTGAAAGCTTAAACTCTACTACCCTAACTAGCATAGATATTTGCTATGGCGTAAGTGTGCTCAGCCAATTCATGCACACTCTTAGGAAACCTCACATGGATGCAGCCAAAAGGATATTGAAATATCTTAAGGGAACAATTAATGAAGGTCTATATTATCATTATACATCTAATTTAAATGTGAAGCTCTTCGCTGATGTAGATTCAACAGGATCAAAAGATGATAGAAAAAGCACATATAGGTATCTATCTTTTGTGTGTACAAAGCTCATTTTTGGTTCTAAGAGAAGCAACCTATTGTAGCTCTTTCCTCATTTGAAGCTGAATATAGAGGATTGGCAAATGCAGCACAAGAAGCAATGTGGATCAAGACCCTATACATAGATTTAGAATTGGATTTTAGTACTCCATTTATATTTGGAGACAACATGAGCTCACTAAATTTCGCTTCTAATCCTATTTTCCATGCTAGGACTAAGCATATAGAGATTTTTTATCACTTTTTTAGAGAAAAGATTGCCAGGAAGGAGATACAATTGTCCTATGTATCTACACATATGGAATGTGCAGACATGATGACTAAATCACTTGATGGAAGCAAGCTCAACAAGTTTATATCCATGGTTGGATTGTAGGAAATATCTATGGGATGAAGAATCAAGCATCTTAGGCTTGAGGGGAACTATTGGTACATTTGGCAAGCCTTGGTGCTTGACCAAATATCAAGGTTTATCTCATAATATATTGAAGGAATCTCGTGGCATTACAAGGTGCAAGTGATACCCACCTAGTAGTCGGAATCAAATCAATGAAGGCCACAAAATGTAGGATCACTTTTAGGTAGCAGATTCAAAATTCAAATCTATCTCATATATGTAAAAACACATGACTTCTTAGTCATGGATAGAAGTGTAGGAAGAGAGTCTCATTGAGCTTCAAGCTGGTGGCTACACTAAGACCACACATGTATGAGTAAGCTTACATCATCTCCCTTGTATAATACATTCATAATTATACACATTTAATTCAGTTTGTGCAAGTGATTTCATGTGTACTGTTATTTTGAGTAAATTTGTTTAGACAAGTTCTCTACATATACTCATCCAATTGATGTGATTCAACTTGGATCATGTACTCATCCTAAATTAGTGGAATAAATTCCTATAGAAAGCTTAGTACTAAAATTAGCTATATATAAAAGCTCTCATGTCAATTGCAATCAGTGACTAAGGATTGAGTAACTTTTTGAGAAGAACCAAGTCCATAAATAGCAAGTTTTTAGAATCCTTCAACCTTGAAAGTTATCTGTTTTGAACTAACTATTCAAAGGTGATGCTACAAGGTATGTTGTGAACCCAAATGCTTATTTAGGAAGCTAAAGGTGCCTACCAAGGGACTCTAAAGCTACATTTGCATGTGTAGAGCACAATTTGTGTAGCACCACCTCATCTTTGGAGTATTCAACCATCTCCTCACAGTGGTATTAGAGCTATCATCAACTCAACATGGGAGATGGGTTCCCATCATCAATTGAAAAATTGGATCGAGGTAATCACTCTACTTCTTCTCTTAGAATGGAGGTATATCTTCAAGGTAGAACTCTTGATGGTTATATATGTGGAGATGAGTTGATGCCAGTTCTTAGAAGCAAAGGTCAACCTACTCAAGAAGAACAAGACTGGTTAACAACATGCTGTTCAAAGGATGCCTTAGCTAGGTCTCATATTCTCAACTCAGTTTCTAATTTCTTACTTCCACACATTAGTAAATGTAAGACATCACAAGAGACTTGGAATGCACTTGAAGAATTCTTTTCTTCAAGTACTAGAGCAAGGGAGAACCAACTCTAGATGGAGTTCACAATACTCAAGAAGATGCCCAAGCAAAGTGTGACTGATTATGTCACCATAATAAAGGACCTAGCTGATCAAGTTGGAAGCATGAGAGAAGTCATTGAAGAAAAGTAGATTATAAGACAAGTGATAAATGGAATTAAGGCAGATGATAAATGGAAGGCCTTCACCACAATAATGGACATATACATGGATATGTAGGTACCTTACTTCAGTACTCATATGGGGCAACTATTCACTCATGAAGCCAACCTTGTGAAGAACAATGACAACTCAAAAGGTAATCAATCTTCTAACCTATGTAGTGATAAGAATAAGTGTAAGGATAGCAAAGGCAAAGGCAAAAGATCTGATGATGAATCTAGTACCTCCCAAGCTAACTTTGTAGGAAGAGGTAGAGGAGGTAGACAAGAGGGAGATTCCAACGCACCTCTCCATGTGCCATATGTGGATTGACTAACCATACAACTGAGAATTGTTTCAGGAATCCTAGGAATCAGAGAGGAAAAGGCTTCAATAGAGGAAGCTATGGAAGAGGAAGATCAAACAATTTCGATGGCTACAACAACTACAACAACATCAATAACCAAGGAGGATATAGAGGAAGGAGAGATTACACCAATTTCATTGAAATGCAGACACAAGAAGACTTAGTTCTATTGATGAACATGACCATGAAGGAAGGTAAAGAAAATAAGCATGTGTTCTATATAGATTCTAGTTGTTCAAATCATGTAGCAAGAAATGTGACATTATTATCTAACTTGGACGATCCAAGGAATAGACATGAGGTTCAAATAGGAGATGACACAAGGCACTCAATTGAAAAGATCGGGTATAGTGGTCATGCTATGGGAGCGATTCGTGACAGCTGGTGGATGAAGTCAACCATCTCGGTAACGACGCATGCGGGGTGTCTATGGTAGGGCATGTATTTTCACTAAGGACCATAAGGCAGAGCATTTCTATACCTATTGACTGCATCTATATAAGAAGGAAGGATCAGTTCTTCACTAGTTACTTTATCTTTAAAAATTTCAGTTTCGTTTGAGTTTAATTGAGAACAATCACTAATTCTATTTAAGGATGGAGGGAATAGAACTTCACTATTTTCAGGGTCGGGTAAAACAATGGAAAGCAAAGGTAATACTCGAGACAGTCTACGATCGTAATCTAGGGAATACAAGGTTTCTTCTACAACACAGTCCTTAATTAATTCATCACTAATTGTATTATTTTCTAGCGGAATAGGAAAAAGTATTTCAAACAAAGGAGAAGGTATATCACGTTCAATCGAAGTATTACTAGTAGATGCTTTGAAAGACATGAAAAGAAAAATCCAAATAGATTAATATATATTTTTAATGTTATAAACTCTTTGTATGAATGATACAAACTAAATTCTATCTTATACAAAAGCTAAACAACAGAATTCCAGCCTAGTATATTTTCTTTTTCCACTCTTCTATTCATCAATCCTTCTTCAACATGAGCTGCAAAATAACATGACAACCTTAAGTATGCTTTCATAGATATAAAACACTCATTTATAGTATTAATATTTAAAACTTAACATATTTAAAACTCATGCTAACATAAGTTAATTAACTTTCTTATATATATATATATATATATATATATATATATATATATATATATATATATATATATATATATATATATATATATATATATATATATATATATATATATATATATATATATATATATAAACATTCGTTTTTATATACACATTCTAATATATATATATCTCATTCATGCACACATGCACACATCCACTTACATACATGCAAACATACACTTGCATACATTTCACATGCATAACATACCTAACATGCAAACATACATATAACTAACACTTACATACATACTTCTAACATGCATACACTAACTTACATCTAACCTGCATACATGCATACATACCTAATATGCATACATGCATATAACTAAAACTAACATGCATACACTAGCTTACATCTAACATGCATACATTAACTTACATCTAACATGCATACACCAACTTACATCTAACATGAATACACTAACTTACATCTAACATGCATACATTAACTTACATCTAACATGCATACACTAACTTACATCTACCATGCATATACTAACTTACATCTAATCATGCATACATTAACTTACATCTAACATGCATATACTAATGTACACCTAATCATGCATGCATTAACTTACATCTAACATGCATACACTAACTTACATGGAACATGCATATACTAACTCACACTTAACATGCATACACTAACTTACATCTAACATCCATATACTAACTTACATCTAATCATGCATACATTAACTTAAATCTAACATGCATACACTAACTTACATCTAACATGCATACACTAATTCATATACATAAACATACATTCACTAACATGTATTATGCATACACTAACATGCATACATAATCATGCATCCATTCACTAACATGCATTATGCATACACTAACATGCATACATAAACATGCATACACTAACACATATACATAATCATGCATACACTACCACATATACATAATCATACATACATTCACTAACATGTATTATGCATACACTAACATGCATACATTCACTTACATGCATGCATGCAAACATCTAACATGCATACATGTAAACAGTACATTCATAATAAATAACCTTCTAACATGTCTAAGCTAACAAGTATGCATTAAAAAAGATGGGTTAATGGATAGGAAAAGGAATAGATATGATCTAATATGTTTGGAAAAGATTAGGAAAAATGGCTAAATTGCTACTTCTATTCCATTCTTCTACTATCTTGGAAAACATAAAACATCCTAAGGTAAACAAATCAAACATTTTATAGTTAATTTAATCATTATTTATTCAATATTTATCTTTTGATGATGCTAAATAAGTTTCTTATTGGTAATTCTATTAATAAAGAAAAAACCCACACACACACATTCTTAAAAAACACATTTTAATCACATACATCTAAATATATATATCACATACACTTCTTCAAACATTAAACACACATATATATACATATAAAATACATACACACATTAATCATATAATTCACACATACATAAATTATATACATTCCATATATTTCTAATATATATCTAATAAATATCCTTTACATAAATACATGAAAATAAAACAAATAAAATATGTATAAAGTAAATATATTAGACCCTTGAATATCCTTGAGTTTACTTTCAAACCTTAAATAACCCTTTATTTTTAATAAGATACCCACAACTATCTTTGCAAACACCGTTTAAGTACTTCCCATCGTTGTACTGAAATCCAAATCATCAAAACTTCTTGTCCTGCAAAAATTTAAGATCAAACTCAAGTTAAAATTTCATAAATTATTAAAACTTAGTTTAATCAATTAATCTTTTAATTTTTAGTAATATTTTAAGAGGAATAAAATCTTTCCGACATCCACCCCCACTAAACTTGCACATCATCCCCATGGGCCAACTTGCATATTCAAGTGGAACAAATCAAATTCTTTGTAAATATATTTAAAATTTTTAAACTTTTATTTTATCATGCATTCATACATCTTTGTGCAATTAAAAAGATTAGTACCAATCTTCTAAAAAACAAAGTAGATTTAAGTCATATAAATATCATGTTATATCCTTGAATCCACATTAAACAAGCATTTATAGGAATAAACCATAAGTGTCATAGTTCTTCTGTTCATGTAACTTGCTTGGAATAAGTAACTTATCCTGTATAGCAGCATATACCAAAACTTTTTCATCAGTAAATAGAATTATTTGACTCCTACTTTTATTTCCTATGGTCTGACTCTCCATTCATTTCTTTTTCATTTTCATTTCATCTTTTTTGTTTTATTACTTCATCCCAGCTCAACTCTTTATTTATTTTAAACAAATTGTCTAATACCAAAATTGGGTGCGATTCCTGGACTTGTCCATCCGGCCAAGTTTATTCCACTTGTTTGCCTACCCGTCATAGCACATGACAAAACTATGTCAGCCCCACATGAAATCGATGTGAGCTCATGGTTTTGGCCACCCAACTAGAGTGACTCCACCCACCTACCGACCCATGCAAGCGCATGACAACATAAAGGTTAGGCCTATGATGAAACTAGCTTCAGCTCGTGGTCTTGATCCCCAACCAAGGTTGTTCCGCCCATGTTGTTTATATATGGGCCATCTAAATTTATCATATAATTCTTTTGAGATTACATTAATTCCAGAACCTGAATCTAATAAAGTTAAAGCTATACATGACTTTTTTCTATCTCCTAAGTTTACTTTTATTTCAGGTGTTCCTCTAGCCCATAAACTCTTTTTATATTACTTTGAAATTGTTCATTTACATTATTTGGAAGAATCGGACCTAGAATATTTTTATTCACATAACCTTCACTTTCTTCCTCATCATCAGAGTCAGAAGAAAGAAGATCTTTTGATATATGGGACACATCTAAATTTTCTTGCATTTCAATATCAGTATTAAGTGGGAATCTTTTTCTCTTTATCATTTTTATAAAGTTTTGTTTAAATTCAAGTTTAGCTATAGAAAATAATTGTTCAAGTGACATAGTCACTTGACTTTTCAAAAGTATGTCATAAAGTATTTCCTTTGCATCATTTTTTTGTTCTAATTATGAGGTTAAAATGGCTTTAGGAATTCGTTTAGGTTTCTTTGTTTTTTCCTCATTTTGTTCTGTTTGCTCACTAGGCTTTGAATTTAAAGGTTTGTTTGATATTTCAGGTTGTTTCCCCTCCTTTATTTCTCTTCTTTTTTATTCATTTGAGTCTAAGTTTGTGTTTTCCTTAAATTGAACATTTTTAGGTTCTTCCCTTAACTGTTTTCTAGTTACTCTTTGATTGGTTTCATCTATATCCTCAGTTTCATCCCATTTTCTCTTCTCTTCCACATTTGCTATATGTGAAAATATAGAGAAATGATCAACAAATGAGTCCCATGCTGTTTAATGCATTATATCGTCGCTTGCTTTTATTAATGCTTGAATTGAATAATTTTTAGTTTCATTAGAGTTTTCATCTTCTAGATCACTCTCATCACATTCTAACCTAACCACAGAAGAGCTTCTTTGTGCTTCAAATATATTTTCATATAGTTTTTGCGTACCCCCTTTTCCCCAATTTACAGCTAATGGAAGGTGGGTGCAGTAATCACATAATTTTTTATCTATATCTATTACTAGTTTTGTTTCCTTTGCTTCTTTCAAAGCTTCACAAGGGTAGGACATGTGTTCTGTAGAGTCACACCAAACACATCGTCAGGTGGGTGCACCTCTTCGTTGATTACTTTGAGCTATTGGTTGAGTCATAAAAGGTGCTACAGGCATTGGTATTTTTTGAGGGGCATTAGTAAATTGAGGTCCTAAAATTGTCCTATCTTGAGAAGTTAATGAATAGACTATATTTTGAAGTGTAGCTACTTATTAAGATGTATTTGTATGCATCTGCATCATATTATCTAATTTACTAAATAATATTTGAAATTGTAGTTCACTAGGAATTTTTGATGTAGAGGCTTGTTCTGTGATACTAGGATTAACTTTAGGAATTGAAGTAGTTGGACATATTGGTGGGAGACTTATATTCTTATCATAAAGTAATGTTTGCTTTTGTTTCATCTAGGCTACTACCTCTACTACTTGTTTGAATGCTCCCCAGTCATCTGTAAGGCCATATTTTTTCCTAGGTTCCTCAAGCCTCCTTTCAACTTCACTTCTAATATCAGAAGGTAATACCTTTAGAAAGTATAGAACTATGTCAGGTGTGAGTGCAGTCCTATCCTATTCTGGCAATTGTGAAAACCTTTTCATAAACTCATCGTGTAATTTTGTAAGGGAAATCTGAGTCTTAGGAGTGCTAAGCCATTTCATAAACCCTTCCCTACTATGCTGACTATAATCTTCAAGGTAGAACTCCTTATGCATTTGTTTCCAAAAGTCATCCCATTCAAGCTCACTACGAGGTTCAATTACACTTATAGCTGACCCTATAGCAAGCCATACCAAATAAGTTACACACTTAGATACAGACAAACCATGTAATTTTGCTATATCTTCAAATGTATCTAGATAATTAATTGCATTTACCCCAGTGAACTTCCCTTTTTCCTTAAGCATTGCTTCTACTACTTTCTGCCCTTGAGTTTCAGACATCATATCTCGAAACAATTCATCCATTTTATTTTGTATCTTAGAATTAAACTTAAGTTTTTTAACAATATCTTTAATTTCCTCTTGTACTCTTGTTTCTTGGCCTCTTACCAAGCTAATTAAATTATTTGATTCCAGTTTTGCTAAAATTAAAACCCTTTTTAACAATTATCATAAAGTAGATAATAACTTTCAAAAACTCTAATATTTTAAGTTCTTTCTCATCAAGTCCTACTAAAATAGTAACAAATAGATTTTAAGTTTAGTGAATATACCTGAAACTTGATGACGAAGCTAAAGCACACGTGGTAAATTCAAGTATACATTGTTGAGTAGGAAAATGTCTAATACAAAAAAACCTAAATGTTGTGCATGCAAACGTAATTCTTCGAGTTCTTGATGGTAGGGGTGGCGAGATGAAGCTGAACTACTTGGCTATTCCCATGGAGGTGCTCAGATCGTAAGCCCAACCCTCAACACCCAGGGAATTACAAGGTTTTTGAGTACTGCCTCTGCAAGATGAACCACCACAAGATGTTGCAACCGCTTGTCCTAAACAAAGCTATTGCATATGCAAAAAGAAAAGAAATTATACCTGTTCTGCCATGCCATTGTTCACGTCGGGTTCAAATGTGGGAGCGATTCATGATGGCTAGTGGATCAAGTCAACCGTCTTGCTAACGACGCATGTGGGGTGTCTATGGCAGGGTATGTATTTTTACTAAGGACCATAAAGAAGAGCGTTTCTATACCTATTTACCGCGTCTATATAAGGAGGAAGCACCAATTCTTTACCAGTTACTTTATCTTTAACAATTTCAGCTTTGTTTGAGTTTGATTGAAAACAATCAGTAATTCTAATCACGGATGGAGGGAATAGAACTTCACTATTTTCAGGGTCGGGTAAAACAATGGAAAGCAAAGGTAATACTCTAGAAATTCTACGATTGTAATCTAGGGAATATAGAGTTTCTTCTACAACACAATCATTAATTAATTCATCAATACTTGTATTATTTTCTAGTGGAATAGGAAAAAGTATTTCAAACAAAGGAGAAGGTATGTCATGTTCAATCGAAGTATTACTAGCAGATGCTTTGACATACATGAAAAGAAAAATGCAAATAGATCAATATATATTTTTAATGTTATAAACTGTTTGTATGAATGATAGAAACTAAATTCTATCCTATACAAAAGCTAAACAATAGAGTTCTAGCTTAGTATATTTTCTTTTTCCACTCTTCTATTCATCAATCCGTCTTCAACATGAGCTACAAAATAACATGACAACCATAAGTATGCTTTCATAGGTATACAACACTCATTTGAAGTATTAATATTCAAAACTTAACATATTTAAAACTCATGCTAACATAAGTTAATTAACTCTCTTATATATATGTATATCATAAGCACATACATTCATTCTTATATACATATCTCATTCATGCACACATGCACACATCCACTTACATACATGCAAACATACACTTGCATACATTTCACATGCATACACATGCATAACATACATAATATGCATACATACATATAACTAACACTTACATACATACTTCTAACATGCATACACTAACTTACATCTAACCTGCATACATGCATACATGCATATAACTAACACTAACATGCATACACTAACTTACATCTAACATGCATACATTAACTTACATCTAACATGCATACACTAACTTACATCTAACATGCATACACTAACTTACATCTAACGTGCATACATTAACTTACATCTAACATGAATACACTAACTTACATCTAACATGCATATACTAACTTACATCTAACATGCATATACTATCTTACATCTAATCATGCATACATTAACTTACATCTAACATGCATATACTAACTTACATCTAATCATGCAAACATTAACTTACATCTAACATGCATACACTAAATTACATCTAACATGCATACACTAACTCACATCTAACATGCATACACTAACTTACATCTAACATGCATATGCTAACTTACATCTAATCATGCATACATTAACATACATCTAACATGCATACACTAACTTACATCTAACATGCATACACTGACTCACATTTAACATGCATACACTAACTTACATCTAACATGAATATACTAACTTACATCTGATCATGCATACATTAACTTACATCTAACATGCATACACTAACTTACATCTAACATGCATACACTAACTCATATACATAAACATACATACATTCACTAACATGTATTATGCGTACACTAACATGCATACATAATCATGCATACATTCACTAACATGCATACATAAACATGCATACATTAACACATATAAATAATCATGCGTACACTAACACATATGCATAATCATACATACATTCACTAACATGTATTATGCATACACTAACATGCATACATTCACTTACATGCATGCATGCAAACATCTAACATGCATACATGTAAACAATACACTCATAATAAATAACCTTCTAACATGTCTAAGATAACAAGTATGGGTTAAAAAAGATGGGTAATGGAGAGGAAAAGGCATATATATGATCTGATGGAATAAGCTAAAGCTAAGTGATTCCTAATTATTGGGAATGCAGAAATTGGATGAGTAGAATGAAGTCTAAATAAACGACTTTAGGAAAGGTAAGAAGGGATTATAAGATCAGGGAGCTATGTTTGGAAAAGATGAGGAAAAATGGCTAAATTGCTACTTCTAATCCCTTCTTCTGCTATCCTGGAAAACATAAAACATCGTTAGGTAAACAAAT
Source organism: Ceratopteris richardii (assembly GCA_020310875.1). Classification (NCBI taxonomy): domain Eukaryota; kingdom Viridiplantae; phylum Streptophyta; class Polypodiopsida; order Polypodiales; family Pteridaceae; genus Ceratopteris; species Ceratopteris richardii. The sequence continues at coordinate 129,483,260 of CM035415.1, forward strand.
CAAACATTTTATAGTTGATTCAATCATTATTTATTCAATATTTCTCTTTTCATGAATCTAAATAAGTTTCTTATTGGTAATTCTATTAATTAAACACACACACACACATTCTTAAAAAACACATTCTAATCACATACATTTAAATATACATATCACATACACTTCTTCAAACATTAAACACACACATAAACACACATAAAATACATACACACATTAATCATATAATTCACACATACATAAATCATATACATTCCATATATTTCTAATATATATTTAATAAATATACTTTACATACATACATGAAAATAAAACAGATAAAATATATAAACATAAAATAAAATAAAAAAGAAAAGAAATAAAATAAAATCTATAATATATATAAGAATTAAATAAAAAATAAAAGAAATAAAATAAAAATCCCTCTCTTTCTCTCTCTTTCTCTCTCTTTCTCTCTCTCTATCTCTCTCTCTCTCTGTCTCTCTCTCTCTCTCTCTATCTCTCTCTCTCTCTCTCTCTCTCTCGCTCTCTCTCTCTCTCTCTCTCTCTCTCTCTCTCTCTCTCTCTCTCTCTCTCTCTCTCTCTCTCTCTCTCTCTCTCTCTCTCTCTCTCTCTCTCTCTCTGCTGCACGCAGCCTACCAGCTGCAGAAGAGGGTGGGGAAGAGGAGAAAAAAAGAAAAAAAAAATAATAAAAAAATAAAACTCTCTCTCTCTCTCTCTCTCTCTCTCTCTCTCTCTCTCTCTCTCTCTCTCTTTGTTGTGCGTAGTGCACTGTGCCGCCGGTAGGAAAGAGAGGGAAAAGAGAGGGAGAAGAGAGGGAGAGAAATAAAGAAATAAAGAAGAAAAATAAAGAAGAAAGGAAAAAATAAAGAAAAGAAGAAAGAAAGAAGGAAAAAAGAAGAAAAGAAACTATCATTCCCTCCTCTGTCTCTGCATCATCTAAAACAAAAAGAAAAAAAATTTGCTTTACATTAAATGAAATGCAAAAGAAAGAGAGATGGCCTTCTTTCTCCTCTGGCCAGAAAGGATAGCATGAAAATATGTGCACAAACAAACAAGGCCTAGAGCTTAGAGTAAAATGAAGTACCTGCAAAATAACATGAGCTCCTGGATACGACTCCCCTCCTTTTATACATGTGAGTAGCCCACCATAGCCCACATTTTCCTAAGTTAACTCATTCATGCAGCCCACATTTACTCCACCTCCACTCAACACAAAACCAAAAAAAGGCGTGGGATTTTCTTCCATTCATTTTCCAAAAGAAATATAGAATATCCACTTATAAGTAAATACTCATTTGACCTTATACTTTTATCATCCTTTTAGAATTAAATAAATTCAATCTTTCAATTATTTATTTATGTTAGAATTAATTAAATTAAATCTTTCAATTATTAGGTTTAAATATATTTTCCATAACCTTAATATTCTTTAAATAATATCAATTATTAATTAGCATATTTAATTATTCATTTATATTTAAATATTTGTTAAGGTTTCCATTTAATACCTTTTTCCCTATACATTAACTCCTTAGAGACTCCTTCAGAGAATAAAACCTACTTAATTAACCCCTTTACCATAGATTTACCTTAAACTACCCTTAAACCATAGTTTTTAACCAATCAAAATCTTTAGTTTTAGCTTTAAATCTCATCCAAACCCTCAAGTAACCTATAAACTAAACTTCTACCCTATCAAAACCCTTTAGAATTCTTATTTAAACCCTTAATTATCCTTGAAATTAAGCTTTTACCCTATAAAACATATTCAAACCTATATTAGACCCTTGAATACCCTTGAATTTACTTTCAAACCTTAAATAACCCTTTACTTTTAATCAAATACCCAAAACTACATTTGAAAACACCTTTTAGATACTTCCCATCTTTGTACTGAATCCCAAATCATCAAAACTTCTTGTCCTGTAAAAATTTAACAAACACAAGTTACAATTTCATAAATTATTAAAACTTATTCTAATCAATTATTCTTTTAATTTTTAATAATATTTTAAGAGGGATAAAATCTCTCCGACAATGCTGGTATATATCAGGGATACTTCATTGAGCTTTATTAGATTTATCTATCGAGAGTGATGGCACATTTGTTCCTTGCCAACTCACTTATTCACAAAAATTAGGTTTTTTATTATGTACTGATCTTTATATATTGCACTTGTTGTATTCTTGTTTTTTAGGCCATTCTTCCTGCAGAAAAACTTGGTCAGTTTCAGTAAATATAACTTTCATTGTGTTCGACAACACTTATATATTCTAGATCCATAATTTGAAGCAATTCCGTGTACTGTTGCTACACAAAAACTGTGTTTTTCTGAGATCGAACTGTCACGTCATAGTGCAACATTGTTCAAACAAAAGTGCTACTTGTAGTGTTGTGAATTGCTGCAGAAATGGCAAGTGCAGATGGAATGAGTCTGCTTATGAGCGATAAACTAGACAAGAACAACTTCCATGCTTGGAAATTCAGAATGTCGAATATCCTGAGGGGAAAATGCTATTGGAAGTACATCAAAGGAGAGAATGAAAATGCTCCGCAGTTACAAGAAAGGAATCGGAGAGCAGATCAGTTAAGACCATATGAGGAATGGAATCAAGGAGCATGAAAGGTATTGTAGTGGTTATCTGTTAGCATATAGTGTTGGGAGTGATGGTTGGATGCACTCAAGAAATGAGTTGGTGCTGTTATACCTGCTTCACACCAGCCCTCCTTTGATTCCAGAAATGCTTAGTACACACCTTGAGCTTTCAAATGATACCAAGAAAGCATATATGTGCTTTGCAAATGACTTGTGTAATGACCAAATCAAAACAGACAACTTTGCACTTCACAAATTCTAGAAAACTTGCTATTTTTGTAATGATGCCTGCTTAGTGTTATGCTCAGTGTGACCAGCACACTTGCAATTGAAACAATTCCTTTTGGGAGTATTAAAGTACCTTAATAGGCTACCATTTGCAAATGGAATGAGAAGAAATGATAAACCACATCCAGAGAAATTGATTTAGCAAAATTATGATTACCCCCGACTTTTTAGGAGTGTTGCAGAGATAGACCAGAGGTGACTTCGAAGCCGATTTCTCGAAAATGGCTGAATGAAATCTTCTGAAATTTTGTATGCTTGTAGAAGACCTTGAGCTGGTTCCAACGAGCTATTAAACTCTTGATTTGGTTCAGAGAGCACTGAGAAATGCTCCTTGGAAGTTTACAGACTTGAAGTAGAAAACACAGAGAACCAGATATAATGAATGTGTGTATATCTATTGATTGATATGATTATACAAGCTCATTAGCATGACAAGCATAGCTAATTGAGGTGTGGTGGTGTAGGCTATGGAGTAGCACTAACTTTTTTATAGTGTTGCTTCATCACATACGTGCAATAACAAAGATGATTTTCATATTTTGAAGAGCATAAAGGTCAAGTGTATCTTGGAGATAACAAGTGTATTGAAATCCAAGGAAGAGGAAAAGTTCAAGTCACAAACTTTGAAGGTGAGACCAAGTCACTCAAAGATGTTCTTTATGTACCAAGTATTTGTAAGAATCTTCTCTCAATAAACACCATTACAAAGTGCAACATGACGGTGCAATTCGATCACAACAAAGTTCAAGTCATTGATCATGAGTCCAATGCAATAATAGCTCAAGACTATGAAGACAAAGGTCTCTACAAGATTTCAAGTTTTATGGCCAAAGATTCAAGTCTTAGCTTGTGGCATTGCATATTTGGACATGGCTCTTTCTTAGTTAAGATTGCCTCCAATCATCTTGTCAAAGGTCTGCCTAGGATCGCACGAGTGGAATTAAACTGCCAAGCATGTGCCAAGCAAACAATTGTCCCTTTGCCTATAGAAGCATTGATCTCTGCAAATAAACCCTTAGCATTAGTGCATGCCGATATTTGAGGACCTATGTTTAATATTGATGACTGCACTTGGAGCTATAGGAAGATGAAGGCTACCTAGAGATATGCTGAATGGCTTCTACCTCAAAAAACTATACCTATGGTCTCGAGATGTATGCTATTGGAAAGGTGGAATATTGTATGTTGTATCAATCTGGAGATGATGGAGCTCGTTAACGCATGTGTAATCAATTAGTTTGAAGTTTACGCAATTGTCGCATTTTCTCACAATAGGGGCTACTCGAATAAGCAATATTCTCACAAAGCTTAAAAATTCTATTGATCCGCGTTGCTGGAGTGATGATTCAAATTTTCATTATAATGATAGAAGAGCATTGAAAAGCGGCACATCAGAGAAATGAGGTTCTGCTCCATTTTTTTAAAATACAATTACTTTTGACTCGATGGAAATGTTTAAGGATGTGTTCAGATGATTGTTATGCTGAAATTCTCGGAGTACCACGATGTTTGGCATTATTAAAAGAAAATTCGAATTCTACTCTGAGGCATATTGTTTATTGCATAAATGATTTTGTACCTCGCATCGACGTTAAGTCTTGAATTATCTCAATAAAAATGTGTCTAGTCTTGACCATAGGGATTTAGAAATCACTCTTTCTATTACAAGACCGAGCCACGAATCACTCTTTCTATTACAAGACCGAGTCCACGATATCACTAATTTGTTTATATTAGAAAATCAACGTTATCGAGATTTACAGTAGAAAATGTGACATGAAGTTTAAACAGTGTCAAAAGTTGAGCTTCGTGAATGGTTACACAAACATTTTAAATCCATGAGATCATTTTATGAAGAGTTCGAGCCTTTACATACTTCTATGCATTGCAATTGTATTGACGCATAACGATTTTTTTTCTAACTTCTCAACGATATGATAGGTTTTTGCAATGAAGCTAAGAACTCTTTTTGAGTTTTTATTTTCTTTGAGTTTCCATTGGTTAATTGAAATTCTTTAGTTTCTATATCATCTGAAAGAGCTAGAAAGCACCCAGTGTGCACCCTTATTTGAACACCTGTAGCTTTTTACTATAAAGGAAGTTCGGCATTAGCCTACTCTCCCGGACTTGAATTAAATAATGATAAGTACAAGAGAAGGGGACTAGTGCCCACGGGACCCCCCAAATCCCACAAAGCAGGGGAGGCTTTTACTGAGCTTAGATGGCATTACAAAGAATTTTTGTGTCGGTCCCAGGCAAGACATATGCTTTACAAAGTGTTCCATTCTTCGTACGAAATGTTGACGTGAGGGTCAATATCCTCGAAGTTGATCCATTGGTTGGAGTCTTGTTTCCAAAGATGTTTCCATTTTTTGAAGCCTTTGTTCCATAACTTCTTCGCATTTTGAATGTTCCAAGATTACACACTCCGAATGCCATGGATCGGAAACCAGATAGAGTTGTTTTGTCTGATACGGGCTGCCCACTTCCAGTCTTCACTTATTCTTGTGTAGCTTTTGACTTTATTCCAACTCTTCCATAGGGAGCACACGAGATTAGATCCTTTCGGGAAGACGGGGATTGCGGAAAATATCAAGATCAAGATGTCAAGATTCTTCCAATTTGAGAACACCTGTAGTTGATTTGATCCATCAATCGAGCCTTCACTCCAACAATGCTCTCCCATCTTTGGAAGAGCATCGATATCAAAGTTTCATACTTATCTAGGGATTCCACACCATCAAATTCCATGGAATGATCGACATCTCAAAACGGCTATTTCAATATGGTGATCTCATCTTGTTCTCCCATTTGAAAATGAAGCGATAAGCAAATAAATTTAAACTAAGATGATGGGTCCTTTCTAGATCCATTCCAAGGTTGGTGTGGCCACATTTTTGTTGTCTACATTGAGTAGTAAGCTTGTGTAGACTCCCATCAACGGGTCCAAACTTTGGCCATACTGCACTTCCTGATCTTCGGCCTACAGGGCCCTTAAAAAAAGGAAGAGAAATAAAAATACTCATAGTCAATTTTTCATGAAAGTGAGCCTTGTTAATTCAATAAATTTCAATCATGATGGCTGAATGTAACTCACTTGGATGATAAGTTCATGCATTATGGATGGAAACTCGAGATATCACCACTAAATTTGATACGATACCTTACTTGCATTTTGAGGCTACCACTTCACTTTTCTTCGAAATCATATGGTTAATTGGCATAAGTAAGTATTGTTGTGACTTCGCTCTCTCAATTCTTTTATTACATTATTCTTGTTTGATGCGTTGATGGCCACAATAATCCCCAATCAGATCAAGTTCACTGATCTATAGTGTACACATGATGCAGATACCCTATTCAATCTTGAAATCCATGCTAGAGTAGTTCTATGCTCGTGAGGGGATGAAGTATGGGATGTTGGATTGGCAGCAGTTGCTGCTACATCCCATGGTACTATCCTTTTTGCCGCAAATGAATGAGTAGATGGTAGGAGAAGGTGAGAACTTGACGTTCTTCACCATCATCATCAATCAAGAGTTATGCATTCACCTTCATTCTGTTTACATTGCACAACATTTATCCTTAAGCAATGATGGAATCAAAGATCTTGAAGTACTAGTTTCTAATGAGCAGATGGATTGAATGTTTTGGCAATCCCTATTGCGAAGAGTACAAGTATGCCCTACTCCTAGATACTTCACCATGGAAGCTCAGAGTGAGATTAGCTATCCTGGCACTAAATCTACATACCAAGCTATATGGGTTTACAAAACTCTCTATTCTTTGTTGGTCAGTAGGCAAAACAAGTTTACTATCGTCTAGATGAAGGTTTTCTTCCAAAAGTTCAAGAAGGAAGTCCATGTCATGGACAAAGGAACCCATCCTAAAACTCAAATTCCATTTGACCTTCTATATCTCATGATTGGTTCAGAATTTTGACAAACAAATGGTTCTGTTGTTTCCAAAACATGCCAAACCCTAAGATCAACTATCTACTTGCTTGATTCAGATATAAAGAGGTCATGTTTTGAATTGATGACATCATCAATAAAATCATCAATGACATCATCAATTCATAATGGGCATTAATGGACCACCCTTAAAAACCTATATAAGGAGGGTTTCGCCACATACATACTCAGTCTTGCAAATGCCAACCTTGGAAGCTCAAGGAGTCGTGGTCACCAAGTACGAACTCTTCAAGTTCCAGTTTGAGTTCTAGTCTTTTCCTTTGTTCTACTCTTGTCTAGTCTTGTATCTTGAACATCCTGTCTTATCCTATTGTAATCTTGTACAAGATTCTTTGCAGTCATTCCTTAGTGTATCTAGTTCATCTCTCTAAAGGGAGTTCTTGTAATCCAAATATCTAGCTTCATACATATGGTCCAGAGTTATGGGATGTCCTGTATCATCACTAGTCAAGTTATCCATACCTATTAGTTCTGATTTGTGGGACTTCTAGTATCAATTACATATTGTTGTATTATTTTCACTATGTGGGTGATCTTATAATCCTAATTCTTATTCCATGATCTAGTCTAGTAAGAGGGAAAAATCTAGTGCTCCTTGACATTTCAGCAAGACTGCATTCATCAAGACCCCAAAACATAGAGATTATTCATGAAGAACATCTTTTTGCACTTAAAGTTATTGAACAACAAGTCCAGGAGATACGGGGAAAACCAAGAAAGGATTCAATGACACAGTATTGAAGATGTAATCATAGAACTTCAAAGGCAAATTTAGGAGCTCCAAACCATTTTAAATCAATCTTCTTCAAGTACGCCCATGGCAAGCAATATGAAGAAAAGTCCAAAACTAAGCATGCATAAGAAATTTGATGGGACAAGATTAAAGTTTTGAGTATTTCTACAACAAGTGAATTTATTCATAACAATGCAAGTAGAGAGGTACCTAGATGATGCTTCTCAAGTAAGATCCATAGTAACTCTAATATTTGGTCTCACTCTTTCATCTTTTGCACCCATTCTTGAGAAGGATATAACTATTTTGTATGATTTCATGGCCTTTGTTCTAGAATTTGCATCATCTTTTGGAGATATTAATTGTTCACATGTTTCCAAAACAAAGTTAAGAAAGCTACATCAAGGAAATAGGCCATCTACCTATGCATCAGAATTTAGACAAATCGTTTGTCATCTCATGTGGCATGAGGACTATTTTATCCACCAATTTTGATGGCGTTTACATGATGATGTCAAGGACCTCATGCTAACCATGCCCAAGGTAAACACTTTGAATGAATTCATGAATAATGCAATTGAGTGTGATAATAGGTTATGTTGGAGTTTATTGATCTCCAAAGTACAGCTAGAAGTAGGTGAAACCCAACAGGACCTAGTTGACTTTTTCACAAACTTGTATGCACAGACCAATTTTCTTGCAGAGCAAATTTCTCTTTATTCTCTTGGAATTTTCCAAAACTGTTTCACACACATAAATTAGACTCTAAGAACTTTCCAACAAGATATAGAACACCTCAAATGGATAAATACACAATGAGCTATGACCTCTGCAATATGCAGCTTTAATGGAGACCTTGAAATAGAGATGAACCTGAGGACACACATCACTTTCAGAGACTACTGCTCTTAACTCACAACTCCAATAACTTTGAAACTTTCCAGAATACAATTAGACTTAAAGAGCTTTCTAACAAGCCAAATAACACATGATTTGGATACATACACAAGGAGATATGACCTCTGCAAGTTTGAGGTTTAATGGAGACCTTCAGCAGGGATAAAAAATAGAGAACACACACTACTTGCAGAGAGTATTGCTCTCCGCTCACAAATCCAATGATTATGAAAATTTACAGGACGAATATAGACAGTAAGAGCCTTCCAATGAGCTATCAAACATGTAATTTGGATATATAATGAGGGAGATACAAGCTCTGCAATCTCTGCATACAAAACTACTGTAGTGTAGAGATACACATATGACTCTCTTGGACATCCCACAAGATCACGACTTTTCTCCTCTTTTTATAGCATGGAAAACTAATCTAAAACCTTCCTAATACATCTAAATTTGTGGTAGACACTTGGATGGAGGTATTACATGACTCAAGTGCTCAAATAAGCAAAGTATTGATGGACTTTGAGAACTAGCCACATCGACCTTCCACTAGGACACCACTGAAGCTCCCTTGTGACTCACTAATTTGACTCACCATGTTCTAGAACTCACGTGGTATTTTTGCTACATTTTATGAATAATATGAGCCTTCTTGAAGTATTTGAAGACTTCCAAAAGGTATTTACATAATTTGAAACTTGTACCCTACATAAAACAAATGTTCGCAACATTCTCCCCCTCAAGTTTCAAAGGGTATTTCCTTCATGCCAAGAATATAGTTGAATCTTTGAAGCTTTGGTCCATCCAAGGATTTGGTGAAGATATCTGCAACTTGATCCTTTGTTCCAACAAAAGAAACCTGCACTTCATTGTTCATGGCCTTCTCTCGAACATAATGATAGTGAACCTCTATATGCTTTGTTCTAGCATGAAAAATAGGATTTGAGGTCATATGAATGCTGCTCAAGTTATCCCCATATATCAGTGGTACATCAACCTGCACATTCAAGTCATGAAACAACTTTTTAAACCACATAACCTCAGTAGTAGCCAATGCTAAACCTCTATACTCAGCCTCTGTAGAAGATAAAGCAACTGTAGGTTGTTTCTTTGAACTCCATGTTAATGTCTTGTTTCCTGCTATTACCACATATCCACTTGTGGATCTTCTGTCATCTTTGCTTCCAGCCCAATCTGCATCACTAAAGACTTTAAGAGTTAGATCAACATCATGACTATAAAATAATCCTTCGTTCATGGTACCTTTCAAATACCTAAGCACTCTTTTCGCTGCATGCATATGAGGTACTCTAGGTTCATGCATAAACTGTGACAATACTCCCACTGCATAGCATATATCAGGTCTAGTTTTTGTTGCATAAATCAAAGATCCTACCATGGATCTATATGCATTCATATCATGCAACTCATCACCTTCCTTTGCACCCAACTTTACATTACATTCCATTGGAGTAGAAACAAATTTACATTCCTGCATACCAAACCTTTTCAGCATATCACATATATACTTTCTCTGTATCAACCACATACCTTCATCGCTATACACAATTTCAATCCCAAGAAAGTATCTAAGCAGACCAAGATCTGAAATTTTAAATTCCTTTCCCAAATTACCTTTTATCTCATCAATTGCTTTTGCATCATTCCCTGTAATCAACAAGTCATCCACATAAATGCATACATAGACACACATGCCATCTACATGTTTTACATAAAGTGAAGGATCAGCATGACTCGTTGTGTATCCTTGCAGCATAAGATACTTTACCAACCTTGCATTCCATGCCCTTGGTGCCTGCTTAAGACCATACAATGCCTTCTTTAACCTGCATACATGATTAGGACATTTTGCATCCACATAACCATCTGGTTGTGACATATACACTTCTTCATTTAACTCACCATTAAGAAAGGCATTCTTTATATCGAGTTGATATATATTCCACCTTTTACTTGCAGCTAAAGCCAACAAAGTTCTCACCGTTGCCATATTTGCTACTGGACTAAATGTTTCCTCATAGTCCACACCTTGAGTTTGATTATATCCTTTTGCTACAAGTCTAGCCTTATATCTAGACACACTACCATCACTATTTCTTTTAATCTTAAAAACCCACTTGCAACCAATTACCTTTTGCTTTGGTGTACTTGGAACTAAATTCCAAGTCTTGTTATCCTGTAGTGCTTCCATTTCTTCTCTCATTGCTTTCTCCCACTTTTCATCTCCTTTGGCCTCATCATAACATGTGGGTTCATTTTCCTGCTCAACTTTTGTCATAAAAGCATAATGAGTATTCATGAAAGATTCATAAGTATACCTTTGAGGTTGCTTACTTACTCTTGAAGTTCTTCTTACCTCCAATGTAGATGCTCTTCCTTTCTTATTAGGAACCTTTGATGATTCTCCATACTCACATACATCACTAATTTCCTCTCCTTCATCATTAACTTCAACAAGTTTGAGTTTACCTTTACTTTTAACACTTGGAGGTGACTCTTGCCTTAATCTTCCATTGAAAGGTGATCCTCTTTCTTCATCTAAACCACTCCTTTCATCATTTAAACTTCCTGATGGCTGAACTATGCATTCATCTCCTTCAACCACACCTTCTTCATTTTCATCCATGACCTGCAAACAATTCTTATCTGCATACCATGAAAGTGATTCATCAAAGTTTACATCTCTTGACACAACAACCTTATTGGTATGAGGATTATAGCATCTATATCCTCTTTGAGTATCTGCATAACCAATAAATATACATTTTTCTGATTTCGCATCAAGTTTAGATCTCACCTCACTAGGTACATGTACATAACATACACAACCAAATACTTTCAAATGACTTACACTTGGTTTCCTTCCATGCCATACCTCATATGGTGTCAAATGATGAACTCCAGCAGTCGGAACTCTATTCATAATGTAAACACTTGTGCTAACAGCTTCAGCCCAAAAATAATTAGGCAAACACATATCATTAAGCATGCTTCTAGATGCTTCTGCTATGATCCTGTTTCTTCTTTCTGCGACTCCATTTTGTTGTGGAGTATACCTGCATGTAACTTCTCTTTTGATACCTTCATCATACAAAAAATCAGTAAAAGCTTGAGAGAAATACTCTCCCCCTCCATCGGATCTTAGCTTCTTAATATACCTTCCTGTTTGCTTTTCGACATATGATTTGAACTTCTTGAAACAATCAAAGACCTCACTCTTATGTTTAATAAAATACACAAATGTCATTCTACTATGATCGTCAATGAATGATACATAGTACTTATTACCAACCAAGGATGCCTCTTTAGTAGGTCCCCACACATCTGTGTGTATGAGATCTAGCAAACCATCACTTACATAGCTTGAATGCTTGAAAGGTTGTCTACTCTGCTTACCCATTTGACATGCTTCACAAAGATGCACCATATGTTGCTTAGTAAGATCAGGTAGTCCTTCAACAATCCTCTTCTTTGATAGCTCCTTTAACCTGTGTACATTCATGTGTCCAATCCTTTTGTGCCATAGATCAAGCTCTGCTATTCGATGCATACCATAAGAGAAATAGTTTGTATGATTTGGGTTTACCTTGAATGTAAACAATCTACCTTGTTTTTGACCTCTAGCAATTAACCTCCTTTGCTTTGGATCCTCAATGAAGCAACCTGCATGATTAAATCTCACTTGTAGACCTTTTTCTACCATTTGACCAACCGACATCAAATTCTTAGTGATCGTTGGCACATAAAGTACATCCTTCAAGCAATTTTTCTTGCTCTTATCCTGCATAACAACATCTCCAACCTGCATAATCTTATGTGTTGTATCATCTCCTGTTTCAACATGACCTTTACATGAAGGATTATGCATATTAGAAAACCATGAAGCATCATGAGACATGTGATTAGAACAACCACTATCTACATACCATACATCGCTATTGCAATTCATCTTAGTTTCTATATTCATCATAAGAAGAGAATCATAATCATCACTTTTACCTTCAACTGCATAATTTCCTTGTTGTTTACCTCTTCTTGAATAGCCTCCTCTTCGATTACCACCTTGATTATTTTCATTTTGATAACAATCTTTGGCATAGTGTCCATACCTTCCACATATATAGCAATTATTCTTATTATCTTCACTCCTTTGTCTTTGGTTGTAGTTGTAGTAGCCTCTCGTACCTCTAGCGCTTGATCTTCCTCTTCCTCTTGTGTTGAAGAAGCCACTTGAAGTCCTTTGATCATCGCTCCTTCTTCCTCGACCTCTATTTGAACCTCTTCCACCTCTGTTTCCACCTCTTGATGATCCTACATAAAGAGCTTGTCCTTGAGATCCTTTTTGATTTGAAGTAGAACCATTTAGATTCATCTCCTCCGTGACCATGAGGGCAATAAGTTGATCAAAATCTGGTAATTCTCCTCTGACATAAACTGAAGTAATGAAGGGTTTCCATCTCTCATCATCTTTGAGTCCGTTTAGAGTATGTGCAACCAAGTCGTTGTCCTCCACATGAGCTTGAATTGATCCTAGTTGATCTGCAATCTCTTTAACTTTCAATATGTAATCATTGACCGATGTCCTTGTATCTTTCTTTATGTTATTCAACTCATTTTTGAGTTGAATCTTCCTTGCTCTTGTACCTGTAGCATACAACCTTTCCAATGCAAGCCAAACATCTCTACTTGTGTCTAGATCTTATATGTGTCCTACCATTGAATCTTGAATATTTTGTGATAAAATGAATATAACCCTTTTGTCTCTCTCATTCCAAAGTCTAAACTCCCTCAATTGTTGCTGATTTGGGTCCTCTGGTAATGTGGGTTTGATATATGTGCCGTCAATCAAACCATACAAGCCTCTACCTTGCAAGTATGTTGTGATTCTAAACTTCCATGCTTGATAATTGGTCTTATCAAGCTTCTCTATTTGTGCATGTTGGTCTCCCATAATACAAATGCTAAGCTTCCTCCTTTAAGCCTCCTTTCCAATGTGTGTGATGAGAAGAAATATAATATTTACCTTGTAAATGAGGTATGTGCACCTTTCTTTGCTTAGATGTTGCTTCAGATGCCTCCTTGCAATCTTCTTCTACCTTTGTGTAGTGTTGATGATGAATTGCTTCTTTGATAGCTTCAAATTCTTCGTCAACGTATGATAACCTTCTCCAAGCCTCCAAGTACTTGCTCTGATACCAATGTTGGAGTTTATTGATCTCCAAAGTACAGCTAGAAGTAGGTGAAACCCAACAGGACCTAGTTGACTTTTTTACAAACTTGTATGCACAGACCAATTTTCTTGCAGAGCAAATTTCTCTTTACTCTCTTGGAATTTTCCAAAACTGTTTATCACACAGAACCTAGACTCTAAGAGCTTTCCAACAAGATATAGAACACCTCAAATGGATAAATACACAATGAGCTATGACCTCTGCAATATGCAGCTTTAATGGAGACCTTGAAACAGAGATGAACCTGAGGACACACATCACTTGCAGAGACTACTACTCTTAACTCACAACTCCAATGACTTTGAAACTTTCTAGAATACAATTAGACTTAAAGAGCTTTCTAACAAGCCAAAGAACACATGATTTGGATACATACACAAGCATATATGACCTCTGCAAGTTTGAGGTTTAATGGAGACCTTCAGCAGGGATAAAAAACAGAGAACACACACTACTTGCAGAGCGTATTGCTCTCAGCTCACAAATCCAATGATTATGAACATTTACAGGAAGAAAGTAGACAGTAAGAGCTTTCCAATGAGCTATGAAACATGTAATTTGAATATATAATGAGGGAGATACAAGCTCTGCAATCTCTGCATACAAAACTACAGCAGTGTAGAGATACACATATGACTCTCTTGGACATCCCACAAGATCACGACTTTTCTCCTCTTTTTATAGCATGGGAAACTAATCTAAAACCTTCCTAATACATCTAAATTCGTGGTAGACACTTGGATGGAGGTATTACATGACTCAAGTGCTCAAATAAGCAAAGTATTGATGGACTTTGAGAACTAGCCACATCGACCTTCCACTAGGACACCACTGAAGCTCCCTTGTGACTCACTAATTTGACTCACCATGTTCTAGAACTCACGTGGTATTTTTGCTACATTTTATGAATAATATGAGCCTTCTTGAAGTATTTGAAGACTTCCCAAAGGTATTTACATAATTTGAAACTTGTACCCTACATAAAACAAATGTTCGCAACAGGTTATTCGAGAGAAATCAATAGAAGAAAACTTATACAGAATTAGGACCTCCACAATCACCATCCTAGATCAAAAGGATCATCATCAAAATGAAAAGAGAAATACATCCCATCGTGAGAATCATACTTTTGCACCTCAATATACTACAAAACCTTTCTAGTTTCATCATGGATATCCATCATCACTGTGCTACAATGCCACATATTGAGAAATCTAAAGAGACCATGAGCTATGAAGATTCAAGTTCTATAATATCTCATAGTCAGATAACCACTCCTCGTGGAACTCCTCGCTTGAGGGGAGTTGATCTCATGGATAAAGGAAACCATCCCAATCCTCAAATTCCATGTGACCTTCTATATGTCATGATTGGTTCACAATTTGAGAAACCAATGCTTGCATTGTGTTTAGATCATGCCGAAACCGTAAGATCGACTATCTACTTGCTTGATTTTGATATACAAAATTCATGTTTCAAACTAATGATATCATCAATTTGTAACCTCCATTAATGAACCCCCTTGGAAACTTATATAAGGAGGGGTTGGCCACATACATACTTAGTATTTTGACTGCTAGTCTTCGGAGCTCAAGGAGTCATTGTCACCAAGTAAGTACTCTTCAAGTTCTAGTTTGAGTTCTAGTCTTTTCCTTTGTTCTAGACTTGTCTAGTCATGTATCTTGGACATCCTACTTTTTCATGTTGTAATCTAGTAGTACGAGATCCTTTCTAGTTATTCCCTGTTGTATCTAGTTCATCTCCCTCAAGGAAGTTATTGTAATCCAAATATCTTGCTTCATAACTATGGCCCAATTTGTGGGTTCTTCTATATCATCTCTAGTCGAGTTATCCATACCTATCAGGCTTGAGTTGTGGCTTTTTTGTACTAATTATATATTTTTCCATCATTTTCACTACATGGGTGATCTTGTAATGATAATTCATATTCAAAAATCCTTTCTAGTCCAGTCAAAGGCACAGTCTAGTACTCCCTTGACACTTCGTGGATTACTCCAAGTATTGAACAAACAACAATGGTTGGACACAAAAAGTATTTTTTTTTTCTTTTGAATTTTTTTATTTCAATAGGTCCATTGCCTTTAGTTTGATAGGTTGTAGAGATGCTGGAGAAAAATTTCCTACAAGATTTGAAGTTCCAGGGAAGGGATGAGGAGTCGGTGGTAGAAAATGAAATTGATTATGCATAGTAGCAACTCAAAGTGGAGATTCTCCAAGCAGCACTATGATGAGCTGGAGAGAAGAGACTTCGAAAACTATGGGAGCAGGCTACATAATCAATGTTTGAGGAGAAAGAAGCTCGGTGAGTCCAACAAGAAGTGGATGTTGTAGTAGAGGCTTAGCAGTGTCGGCTCATAGTTGAGGAAGAGATGGCCAGATTCCAAGTGAAGGACGTGGCACAACAAGATGAGCTCTAAAGGCAAGAAAAACTCCATCATGTAGAAAAATTTGAGCACCATCCATCTCATTCACAATAGTCCCAAAATCATAGTCAATTGCACATACCATGTTTCTTGCACCAGTAAAGCCTAGGAGCACTCTTCCAAAGGTTCTTTGAAGCTCATAACTTCTGGTGAATAGATTAAGGATTCTTGGCACACTAAGATAGGTAGATTTCAACTACCTAAAATAGGTTGCCTATCATCCATCTACCCATGGTTCATGATTGACTACAAAATTACGTCACAAACAATTTCTAATGTGGCAAGATATTTAGCCATTTGCTCTTTGCACATGGAAAATGAAGAAACTATATCTTGTAAAGATAATGCAAAAGTGCAAAAATTTCAATCTAAAATTGCAAGATTGACTCAACAAAATTTGGATCTTGAAGGCAATTTAACCAAAAGAGTGTTGGAGGATTCTTTAGTTGAAAGGGCCTTGAGTTTTTTTACAAGAAGAATAGATAAGAAGAAGAAGAAGAAAGAAAGAAAGAGAATTACACCTGAAGCATATGTGTCTTGATTAGCATAAAAGATTACAACAACTTTGTCTAGAATAAGAAAAAATGTTGTTCATGCGTATCATTTACGTCAAAGAATCACACACACAAGTATAAAAAATATTACAATTACTTGTGTAGCCAACCCTTGTGCTAGTTGTTCACCTTGTCTGGTAGCTCGCCCTTGTGTTGTCCTTGCACTGAAGCTTCCAATAAGGTTGAAGCCTTGGTCACTTGTACTATTGATATGCAACACCTTCTTGATGATACTTTGCCACACCTTAGCTCCTCTCTTAGTTCCTCCCTCCACACTCTCTCTGCATTCATTTTCACATCCTTTACTCTCTCTCTCTCTCTACACACTTGGTCTCTTGGCATACATACTGTCCAAGTGTGTGTCTTGCTCTCTCTTACTCTATAAGTGTAGAGTATGCTCTTGCTCCTTGATCATGCCCCTAGTCTATCTCCAAGAATGCTCTAATAGAGATCTTAAAATCCCCAATGTCAAGTCTAACTTGGCTTAAGAACACCTCTATGTCAAGTATAGACATGAATTTACCTCAATCACTTCCAATCTTTCAAGTTCAAGATTGAAATATACTTGCTTCTTCAATTTTTCTACTTCTTTCCTTCTTCAATACTATGTCTCAAGATTCAAGTTCATTACCCATAAATGCCATTGATTTTAATGCTCCAAATTTTATGCTTGTGCAACCTTGATGTACAATAAGCCTCTTATTAGATTGATTAATCACTAGGATCAAAAGTATGTCTAAAACTGATGTTCACAAATGGCATGTTTGGCATAGGTGACTTCAAACTCTGATTTCTCAAAAACTAAAACCCATTTTATAAATTATTTTAGCCATAGCTTCCTTACCTCTCAACTAAGATTTTGAATACTTGAACACTAAAAACTTAAAACAAAAACATTGAGATCTAAGAAAAACATTAATCAATGAGATGCACCATTTTTGAGTTTGCACTTCAGAGCGTTGACATATGAATGTTCCTATGAACCATTCACACACTATGAAAAGAATTAGACTATGAAAATTTAACCATAGCTCGGTTGGCTCTTGAACTACAATTATGTACAAGGATTTTTTATCCACTTGATCATCTTGAGGGAAATGTGAAATATAATAACATTTAAATCTAAAGATTTCCCTTGACACTTCTACTTTATGTATGATAATGAACTCTCTTGATTTCTATAGTCATTATTGACTTATATATCCATGAATTGGTAAGTGGATCATGACCAATACATTGTTATTCTCTTGGTGTATTAATAATCAAACTATAATACACTAATTAGGATCCCCTTGAAGTGAATATATGCTCAACCGTGTCTCACACTTTCTATCCATTGCTTTCTTCATTCTTTTTTATCTTTGTTTGCACCAATCTTCTCGTTATCTTTGTCCATGTTCTTGCTTGACTTCATGATTCTTTTGTAAGCACCAATCTTTTATTAGTCTCCACCAATAGCTCCCCATCAATCACTAATTGTGATTATCCTCTTCTTCTTTGTTCCTGCCATCCCTTTGAATCTTTGTAACTAAGGTCCATCTAGACTCTTGGTTAACATATCTGCAAAGTGTTCTTTTGTTGGACTATATATGACTTCAATTTCTTTATCAATCACCTTTTCCCTCAGGAAATGATATTGAATCTCAATATGCTAGATCTTGGCATGAAAAACAAGGTTAGCTACTAAGTAAAGTGAACTCATGTTATCACCATGCATAATTGGAATCCCTGGCTCAATTCCAAGACTCTTCAACAAATTCTTCATCCATATGACCTCCTTTGCTAGCTCTACCATTCCTTTATACTCAGCTTCTATGGATGAAAAAAGCAATTGCATGTTTCTTCTTTGACCTCCATGATACAAGCTTATCTCCAATACAACATAAGCATCCATGAGTAGATCTTCTATCACCTATACTATCTACCCAATCTGCATCACTAAACACTTTGATTCTAGTGACAAAAGTGAAAACAAAGTAAAAACCTTCACCAAAAGTTCCTTTTATGTATCTTAGCACTCTTTGTGTTGCAATCCAATGAGTCGTCTTTGGATAATGCATGAATTGTGACAAAACACCAATTGCATATGAAAGATCTGGTCTTGTCAAGGTAGCATATATCAGACTACCTACCAATATTTGATACATCTTCATATCTTTGAACTCTTCACCTCCATATCTTCTTAGCTCGTTATTTACCTCTAATGAGTTTGTTGAGATTCTACAATTTTCCATATTAAATTTTAACAAAAGATTCTTCAAATACCTTTTTTGTGAAATAGAATAAATTTCCCAAGTCACTTATCTTGAACTCCTTCTCCATTTGCTTCTTAAGCTTTTGAACTCCTTTGGTATTTATTCTTGTAAGTATAATGTCATCAACATAAATACAAATGTATATGTACCCCTCTTCACTTGCTTTCACTAGCAAACTACTTTCTGCCTTTGATGTTTGATATCCAAGTCTATTTAAGATCTTTACAAGTCTATAGTTCAAAGGGCCTCCTTCAATCCATACAAAGCTCTCTTGAGCTTACACACACAATTTGGTTCATTTGAATTTTTGAAACCTTTTTGTTGCTCCATGTATAATTCATCTACAACGTATCCATTTAGAAAAGCAATTTTAACATCCAATTGTGATAATTTCCATCCTTTGTAATTAGCAATAGATATCAATGTTCTAGTAGTAGACATTGTAGCTACTCGACTATAGGTTTCATCATAATCCACACCTTGTGTCGAAGCATATCCTTTGACCACTAGTCTAGCTTTATATCTAGACACCTTTCCATCTTCAAATTGTTTTGTTTTATACACCCATTTACATCCAATTACCTTCTCATTCCTTGGTCTAACTACCAAGTCTCATGTATGGTTCTCAAGTAGAGCATCATGCTCTTCATTCGTTGCTTTTTCCCAATTCACTTTACCTTTATCTTATACAAATGTTGATGGATCTTCATCTGTCTTCAATATGTATGCATAATCCTTAGTTGTGATATAAGAAGTATCATAGCTATACCTTATAGGTTATTTTCTTTCTTTTGATGACCTTCTTAACTCTAAATTTTTTGAATTCTCTGCTTCATCATGTTGTGGATCAAAGCTTGGTCTATACTCATCAATAATCTATATTTCATTACTATATCTATGATCATCTCTTTCATCTTCATATACCTATATCTTAGATTTTTCTTTCCTTCTCTTCATGTTCTCTTCAAAGTCTGCATGACTGTTAGTTGATCCTATATGCCATGTACTTTTCTTATCAAATGTCACATCTTTTGAAACAAGAAATTGCTTTCTGGATGGACCCCACAACCTATATCCCATTTTTTAATCATCATACCAAAAGACATACTTCTCCACCTTTGGCTCTAACTTATGTCTTAATTGAGATGGAACATAAGCATATGCCAAACATCAAAATATTTTCTAATGATCAAGAGGAGGTTTCTTACCCCACCATGCTTCAAAAGGAGTCATTTTCTCCAAAGCTTTACAAGGTAACCTACTTACAAGATAGGTAACTATGTTAACAAGCTCTTCCCATAAGTAATTACAGTGATCCTTTTCCTTCGTCATGGATGTCAAAAATTCCACAAGTGTTCTAGTCCTCCTTTCAACAACTCCATTTTGTCGATGAGAGTACATGCAAGTTACTTCTCTTTTGATACCTGCATTCCACAAGTAATCACTACATTCTTTGAAGAACTGCTCTTCCCCTCCATCTGACCTCAATCTTGTTGATGTATGAAACATGAGAAGAAATGAATTAATGTGTTGCAGAGCAAAGGAGCACAAGAAGTAGAGCCCCAAAATTTTCAAAATGATGGGCATATTTTTTTCTTCTTCTTCGAGGTCTTCAAGAATTCCCTCAAGCCATGTAAATGCACTAGAGGAGTCCTCTAGTTGCATAACCCCAATTTTTGTAAAATATTCCCTGTAAATTAGTAGGAAATTCACTTTTCTAGTAATAAAGTGCCGGTCTCTTGTGTGAAAGGACCAAACTTAGGGCACATGTATATAAGTCACTTTGTGACTCTTTGTAGACACTTTTTGCCATTGTGAAGAAGGAGCACTCCTGAATTTTCGAATTTGCCTCTTCCTTGCTGATTTCGATCTTCATTTTGGTCTTGTATATGTGTGTGTTGCTTGAAATGTGTGCGTATGAATGTTGTCTACCCCTTCCCATTGATTTTGAGCTGCTGTAGTGTGTGTGCGAACTAGTAGGAGTTGTGGCGTGCGTGTAGGTGCTTCGCCATTCACCATTTTGGTCATAACTCGAAGCAGAGTTATCAGAATCAAGTGAAACCACTTTCAGTAGATGCGTCTCGTCGAGAGCTTCGAAAGGAGTATCCTATTGCCTATATTCGGAGTTTGGAGCTGGGAGAAATCTCTAAATTTCTGAAAACTGTTGTAAGAGGTATCGCGGCAAATACTTTCAGTATTTCAGTGAGTGTGAGAGGTGGATTAGTCTTTTCTCATGCATGCAAGCTGAGCCACTTCATTTTCCATCATGTGTACACATGTCTTCATACACTTGGTTAGGTCGTTTGATCGGATTGACATTTGAATGTGTGTTGATTTCCCACTATATGCACTTGTGTGACAATCGAGGTACACTCTCATTGGTACAAGTCCTTGAGTCTTCGTGACTTAGGTACACACGTTTTTGGCGCCGTTGCCGGGGAACACTCAACAAAGGTGCCTTCGTGATGGTTATAGATCGAGTGTGATGGAATCGTACTGGTAGAAGTGAATTTGTCCTGTGGCAATTTAGTCGATCACTTCAGCACTTGTTACTTCACATCTCAGAGGTGTGTGTGATAAGGTTTAGGTTTAGGGTTAGGAGGAAGGGAGAGAAGGAGGAGTTAGGATTAGGTTAGAAGAAGAGGAGTAGTGAGGAAAAGAGAAGTAGAAGTAGACAAAAATCATCAAAAAATCCCCAAAATCACCAAAAATTAGCAAAATTCAAATTCTATCCAAAAAAGTATAAAAACCAAAAAGTTTGGCTCATTTGACACTTGTTGGAGTTCTGGTATCGTGGGCGAGCAGCGACCAGTATCATGAGTTTGGTATCGTGACTTTTAGGCTGTCAAAGCTAGGGTTTGAGCTCAAGGTGCAAGCAATATAGTACAAAGGTAAGCTTGCTCAAAGTTTGTCTGATAAAAACACATTAAACATGCATAAACGTGTGATTAGGAGCATGCACAATATCACGGGAGGGGAGAACTAATATCATTACAGTCTCTGTGTGTGGTATAGTGACCTAGGAGTGAAGAGGGGAGTAAGGAGAGCAAGGGGGTGCAAAAACTTAGGAATTTTCTTGCATTTTGGCTTGAGTATCACGATCGGTTGAGGTTTGGTATCGCAATACCAAAACTCCCTTGTATCGCGATACTCGCCGAAGTATCGTATCGCTTGATACCTGTCTTGGTATCGCGATACCATATTGGTATCATGACCCCGAGTTGGTATCGCGATCTCACCTTGCTAAGTTGGTATCGTATCGTTACCAGCGATATCGTATCGCTACCTTCTTTGGTATCGTATCGTGTCACTTGGCATCAAGTATCGCGACATCAATTCGGTATCGTATCGCACGCTCACCTGGATAGTATCGCGATACTCTCATAAGTATCGTATCGTCTAGGTTCTATGGTATCCTATCGTTTGAATCGAGATATCATATCTTCTTGCATCTTAAGTATCGTATCGTACACGTGGTATCGTATCGCATTCCCTTTGAGAATTGTATCGCGATACCACACTGATATCGTATCGGCATAAGTTCCAGTATCATATCGCTTGAGCCCATTGGTATCGTATCGCCAGACTTTTGGTATCATATCGTGCAAGCCGGTGGTATCGTATTGCCGCTTGTCATAGTATCGTATCGTCCCCTTACCAGAGATCGTATCGTGACACCAAAGTGGTATCGTATCGTTGTTGTGTCTGGTATCGTATCGTAGTCATTATCAAGTATCGTATCATTGGGATTTCTGGTATCGTATCGTAGTCATTATCAAGTATCGTATCATTGGGATTTTTGGTATCGCGGCCAAGGCAGTATCGCCTAGTGTGGTATCGTCTGGAAATGGTATCAGCCAGATTGACATTAGTATTTTTTGGGTAGACAATGAGAGGCATTAGAAGAGCCACTCAAGGAGAATCTCTGGGATTTCTAGAGAGACTTAGGTGAGTGAATGAACTTGAGGTCAAGAAGAGTGCTTAGTAGCCGACGAAGTGTCATATCTTCTGTGGGAAGTGCTGCTCAGGTTAGTCATCACTCCATCTACTCAGAAACTTCTAGTGATTCAGAGGAGGAAATACCCATGGCTTCAGAAGACATGCAGGGTCCAACACCAAATAGGAATTTCATGTCTACTATTGAAGGAGATTACCGTACCTCCTTACAGTATGTGTCCACTAATGCCCAGGAAATCCCCATCTACCTGGATGGCTTAAACAGATCGGTGGCTAGGATGGTAACTTCCCTGAATGCCACAATTGTACCCCGACCTGCGGTCAAGTACGAGGGAGGTGTGTATCTAGACAAAATTGGTCATATCTACATTGTGACTGAATTTCCTGAGAGGATCAACGAAAGGGGAGAGTTTCTGGACCTAGACAACTTTGAAAGAGTACACCCTGAAGAGTTTGTGACTACCCCTAGGGGCAGGTCTCAAGTATCACGAGTCTTGAGAGGAGACTTGATTCCTCAAGACGACTACTTGTTGGAAGTCTATATGATACACGGATCAGACCTATTGCTTCAAACCGACTTACCTGCTCCAGGAAGAGAAGAAAGCCCCATGACATTCTATGAGCTGAAAGACCCAGATGATGAAACTAGACTGACATACTTGGACAAGAATCAAAGGAGATACTGGCTTGTGAGTGCCTTAGACAGGGCTCGACTGCGATATATGGGTGCACCTGTATTTCCTCAGAGAGATCATGCAACTACCTCAGAAAATCCTTTTGGAAATCAGCAAGAGACGAAACATACCACATCGGGATAGACCAACCAACGAAGTGTGCCCAACCATACTCATGTACAGTTTGCAACTCCAGGAGCGCAAACACACAATCATGCCCACACAGGGATAGGTAATTAGTACCGACCACCAGTAAGACCGCGACCACCGGTAGGAGGACAACTTGCAATACCTCCATTACGACCAGCAGCCCCAGTCTTCCCTGTAATGCCCAGACCGCCTGAACCAATGAGAAGATTGAGACCTATGCAAGTAGCTAAATGTGTGAGAAACCATTATCATCGATTGGGAGAACCCTATGATCATATCGCTGAATTTAAACAAGTTCTAAGAGCAGAGCAAGTTGATGACTTCTTTGTGCAGTATGAGTCGTTTGGACTCACCCTTACAGGGACAGCTCTAACTTGGTTCCAGCCCTTAGATCCCAATCAATTCGGAAACATGGAACAATTCTTTCAAGAATTCATCGGAGAATTCACAAAGAGAGGGATTAAACACAATTCCGCATCTTTAATCCATAGCTTTAAACAAAACCCTTATGAAACTGTGAAGACTGCTGCCGGAAGGTTCAATCAATATGTGGATAGATGCCCAATGGCTGAGAGACCCACTCAAAAAAAGATGATTTCATTGTTCTTAGATGGGCTCACTAACGGAACTCTAAGAACACTAGTGTATGTAAAGAGGCTACAAACATTGAGTGAGTGTTTACAAGAGTGCATTGACCTAGAAGATAACCTAGCTGAGGACCTCAAAAGTACAACTAACCTCACTAAATCTGAAGATTCAAGGAGCACTATCACATCCAACTCCAGTAACATGGAAGAATTCGTAGAATTATTAGCAAAAAAAATAGGAGTCTAGGGACAAAGAGCTTACCAAAACCCAGCTCAAAGAGTGCCTATGCTACGGAGATGTAATTTATGTGGAGGAGAACACCCCACACACTTGTGTGTTCGAGGAGGAGCTGGTGCACAACCTATGTATCCATACAATAGGCAGCAACAACAAGGGACTTCTTGGTACTGCCACATAGAACAAAAATATACCAACCACACTACTGAGAACTGTCCCTTCAATAGGCAAACACGGCCTTTTCAACCACCGCAGTATCGACCATACGGATACCCTCCTAGGGAGCCAGGTAGAGAGATTCCAAGATACAACCCGTATCCCACACCAGCAGAAGCATCATGACCATACAAGCAAGCACCGTATCCACCACCACAACCAGTGCTAGGACCCCAACTGTCAAAACCCCAGCAGGTAGTATCCGTAAAGTATGCTCAACCGGAAGAAAACTTAGAAAGAGCTATAGTTCCAGCAACGACAATGACCCAGGTAGAATCAACAAACCCTGGATATGAACATCCACCAGGAGAGTACTACCCATATGAAGCCAACATGATGGAATATGAAACGGCATATGATGCTGCTTACTATGGATATAAGGGCTATGATCATACTTATGGAACAAAGACCACCACCTTAATGTATACGGCTCCTAAAGCACAACCAACTGTGAGACCACCTATTAGACCACCCATGCAGAGAGGACCTTGCTATAGATGCGGAGGAGACCATTTCATTAGAGAATGCCCTTGACCTTACCACCCTCCACCACCTAGAATGTGGGAAGGATATTGTAGTGATTGCGGGAAGGAACATCTTTTCAGAGACTGCCCTAAGAATCCGTCAAGGACTCAAGATACGGCACCAATCAATGTGATTGAGGTCATAGAAGGATCGGGAAGTGATAAGGAGTACACTGTACCACTAAAGGCTATTACCAGAGCCCGAGCGAAGCAACAAAAAGGAAAACAACCAGAAGAGAAACAAGAGAGCAATAAAACTGTAGCTCTGAAATTCGGGTAGACGAGGATTCTGAGAACCCACGTGAGAACTCCCAAAACACAAGAGTACAAAAATGGAAGGAAAGACGAGAAAAACTCAAAGAAAAATGGGCGAGAAATAAGAGTCAAGACAGTAAGAAACAAACAAAGGGCTTGAAGGAGCATAAAGAACAAAAAACTCATAAGGAGATCCTTGAGCCACCACGGATTGACTCAGAGAAAGAGAAGCCAGGATCAATTCTAGCTGACCCAAAGCCAGACGACTTGGACATGTGGTTGAAAGCTTACCATGCTAGAATCAAAATGGGCCCAAAGATAGAGCAACATGAAAAACTCTACCCTCAAGGGGAACTAGAAAAAGAAAGATTGACAATATGCAGGAAACTTATCGAGGTAGCACAAGCAACCCTAGAGAAGACTGTCCCAATTTTACCAGAGACAAGGATTGCCCATGGTCTTTACGAAGAATGCATCAAATCCAAGGATAAAGAACCGAGAAAGGAAGATGATCAAGGTGAACTGATAAAAGCACAAGATGAACAGGTGTCAATGATACCATACCTAGAGGAAGATTGGCCAAAAGACTTGTGGAATAGAATCCGAGAAGAGCAATGGCAAAAGAATGGAATCAGTCCACCTCCTTTTGAGGAAATAGATGTGGAAGATTGTCAACCCCATCCCAACCTGGAGGAAGCATATGAGGAAGTATCAAGACTTGATAGAGGTAGAGAGGAAACCGTGAGCATTTCAATATTGCCGAATTACATGGGAGAATACGAAAGAGAGTCTCTAATAATACGAGCGCCCACGTTATATGGGAAGGGAAAAGGAAACTCAGAAGAGAGTTCACACAATCTAACAGAACTAAAGAAAACAAAGGTACAATGCAAATTGACGGTGGAAGAGTTGCTTCAACTTAAACCACAATTATGGAGGCAGTTAGCAAACCAATTAGAAACACAGCCAGAGAAAGGAGAAACAAAAGGAAAGGAAAAGGAAAACCAATCCACAATACAAATTCCAGTCAATAAAGTGGGAGAATTTAGTGAAGGAGACGAAGGTAACACATGTCTCCCTGTCACCCACAATGGGTACACGACCAAGGCTATTCTAGATACGGGAGCCGGGGTAGGAATTGCCACCCAGGAGATATGGGAAAAGTGGAGAAAACCTGCCTTGCAACCCACACGCATGAAACTCCAATTAGCAGACGGTCATGTTGAAAGACCCCTAGGAATATTGGAACGAATCAAACTAACCACCTGTGGAGTAGAATTTGAACATACATTAGCCATTTGTAAGTTCGAGAAAGCAAACAACTATGAAATGATATTAGGGCGACCCTTTATAAGACAAATGCGGGTAGTGCAAGATTGGGGAAGAGATTCGTTATACCTGCAACATCAAGGAAACACCACCAAGATAAATTTGCACACGTTTGCCTATCGAGATGTCCCTCCACTACAATGGAATCTAGTACATAGGGAAGAAGATGACTTATCCATTCACAATGTTGGATCAAGTGATCACTCGTAGATGCATGAGGATGCCCAGTTATGGATGTGTAAAGAAGCCAAGAGAGCGGAGAGTAGAAGACAATTGTGGCCGATAGGGCATCCTAACTACCGATCAGTAGAAGACTCAGATTACATGCCTCAAATCTTTCCTGATGAGATCTTCGAACCACATGGATGGATGGAAATTTTAGCAACACTAGACGTGTGTGTAAATGAGGAAGTATTGACGATGAACGAATGCATAGATGAGGAAGGCTATGATGTAAATCTTTATATGGTTGTTCTTCAAGAAGTAGAAGAAGGGGAAATTCTGGAAAAAGAATGGAAAGAGGAATATGAAAGCATAGAAATGGAACCAGAATTTGACTCCGAAGAAAGCTACTTGAACACAATTCAGAACAAGAAGGAACGGGAACCAACAAAAATCTTAGCAATTGAAACTGCTCCGACAAGACACAGGCAGAGGGAAGACATGAGTAAGGTAGAGCCGGACCCAGATCCTTTTGAAGTTCCTGAACGCTTTAAAAAATACGAAGTAGAAGAAAGAAAAGTAGCCATTCAAATGCCTAGACGAGAGGCACGAGACGAAGAAGCATACGACAACAAAGAACAAACCAAAAAAATTATGGTAACAGTAGAAGACGGAGACGAGCGGTGCACATATATTGGAAACGATGTATCTGAAGAGGAGGAAAAGGAACTCATACACCTCATCCGAGAGTACCGAGACGTATTCGCATGGACCTACAAGGACCTCAAAGGTGTAGAACCCACTATTTTTTCCCATCGAATACTAATGACGGCCAACGCAAAACCATCCAAACAACGCCCTTATATGTTATGTAGCAAAAAATAAGGAAGAAATAGACAAACTACTAGCGGCAGGATTCATATATGAGATCGAACGCACCGAGTGGGTATCACCATTAGTAGTTGTGCCTAAGAAAAATGGAAAACTAAAAGTGTGCATAAATTTGAAGAAGGTGAATGCAGCCACCATACGAGACAGCTACCCATTACCCATCACGGACCATCTGTTGGAGAGAGTAGCCGGAAAAGAGGTCTATAGTTTCCTGGATGGATTCTCTGGATACAATCAAGTAGCGATTGCGACCGAGGATCAACATAAGACCGCATTCGCCACCGAATGGGGTGTGTATGCTTTCAGAGTGATGCCTTTTGGACTCACTAATGCACCTGCTACTTTCCAACGATTGATGTGTCATGTTTTCAAGAAATTTTTGAAAAAAAGTATGGAAGTATATGTAGATGACCTCTGCACATACTCCAATCAAAGAAACGAACACATTCCTGAGTTGAGGAAGGTATTCAACAAATGTAGACAGTATAGAGTCTGTTTAAACCCAAAAAAATGTGTCTTCATGGTAAGACAAGGGAAAATCCTAGGACACATAGTCTCAAGAAATGGAATATCTACAGACGAGGACAAAATTAAAGTCATCTTAGACCTACCAAGACCTAAGAATGCGAAGGAGGTGCAAGCTTTTATGGGGCATTGTGGATATTACCGTAGGTTTATTCACATGTATGGCATCATAGCAAAGCCCTTGTATGGTCTCTTAACTCAATTTACTTGTATAGAAGAGTGTGAGAAGGAATTCAATGACTTAAAAAAGAGGCTTAGTACAGCCCCAATTCTGAAATCACCAAACTGGAGCAAACCTTTTCATATTCATGTTGATGCTTCTAACTATGCCATTGGATGTATCCTAGCCCAACCAGCTGATGAAGGTAAGCTTGATCATCCAATTGCCTATGCGAGTAGACAATTGAATCAAGCGAAAAGAAATTATACCACTACAGAACGAGAAGGGTTAGGAATGCTATATGCAGTGAAGAAATTCAGACACTACCTCTTAGCCAACAAGTTCAAATTCTTCATAGACCATCAAGCTTCGTTGTACTTAGTCAATAAGCCGTGTAACACAGGAAGATTAGTACGATGGTTCTTACTACTAATGGAGTTCGATTTTGAAGTAGTAGTGAAAAAAGGGAACACACATATGAGAGGAGACCACCTTTCTAGGCTGACACACAGAGAGCCACCAAATGGAGTGCCCGACGACCTGCCAGATACATATCTGTTTATTCTAGAAGTTTGCCCAAAGTGGGCAGAAAAATTGATCCCTATACTCACCCATGGCCCTCAACACTCAATCAATAGGAATAGCAAGAAAGAAATTCTTCAATCAAGGAACTTACACATTGTTGCAGGAAGTGTATACTACAAGGAACCCAATGGAGTGTTACTCAGATGTGTTGACAAGGATGAACAAAAGCAACTAATTGAGCAAGCACACGTGAATAAATGGAGAACACACCAAGGGACTCATGGAACAATCCGAGAAGTAAAGAGATTAGGAGTGTACTGGCTTGACATGCCCAAGAATGTTCATGACCACGTAAGTAATTGTGCAGAATGCCAAGAGACGATCCTAGAAGATCATATGTCTCTACCTTTTTCGACCATAGCACCCAATTGGAGTAAAACATTAGTGAAATTCTTAAAAACAAAAGAACATGAGGTAGGGGATAGTTGGGCAAGAAAACGATCCCTAGAAGAAATCAGCAAGGACTATACACTCATGGGAAAACAATTGTTTAGGAGAGGAAAAGACAACCAACTCAGATTATGTGTGCATGAAGGAGAATATTTACCCATATTAGAGATGGCACATGCAGGTGCTGCAGGAGGTCATTTTTTGGCTGAAAGAACTATCAAAATGATTCTCGTTGCGGGCTTGTGATGGCCAACCCTACATATGGATGCTGAAACGTACGTACGAAGTTGTGAAACCTGTCAGAGAGCTAAATACCCAATTCGGAGAGATGACATGCCATTAAGACCCATGGTCTGTGCAAGGGCATTCACAAAATGGGGTATTGACTTTATAGGACCCATCAACCCACCAGCCAAAGGATCACATGCGGAGTACATCATAGTAGCAACTGATTACTTGACCAAATGGGTGGAAGCAAAAGCCACTAGAAAAAATGATGCTCAGACTACCGCCAAGTTTCTCTTTGACCATATTTTCACCCGCTTTGGACTCCCTATCAAGATTGTGAGTGATCGGGGAACGCATTTCATCAATGAAGTAATCGAGTCACTAATGAATGAGTTTTTAGTGATTCATAAAAAATCAGCACCATACCATCCCCAAGAAAATGGACAAGCGGAGAGTTCCAATAAGGTACTCTGTACAGTATTGACAAAGATTGTCAATAATGGAAGGTCAGATTGGGACAAACAATTGCATCACACAATTTGGGCCTTCCGAGTTGCATATAAAACGGCTATTGGAACTACCCCATTTAACTTAGTATATGGGCAAAATGCAATTTTGCCAATTGACTTTTTAGTACCAATGCTAAAAGTGGCCCAACAATATGAGTGGAACGGACATGAACTATCCCAACAACTCGACCAAATCGAGAAGTTACATGAGACTAGGTTACAAGCAGTGGTAGGAATTTATGCAGCTAAAAGGAGACAAAAAGCATATTATGATGCACATATAAAAGATAAGGGACTTAAAGAAGGTGACTTAGTCTTAGTGTACACCCTAAAACAACACGCCAAGAAGTTACAAAAACGTGGATATGGACCTTTGATCATAAATCGAATCTCGACTGGTGGAGCAGTCAATCTAGCCACCCTAGATGGCGACATTCTTCCCAACTACATCAGTGGATGTAGAGTGAGACGATTCATGGAGCCTTTGACTGATCAAATGCTAGCACGATTAGTAGGTGCCCAAAATAGGAAGAGGGAAGAGGAACGGATTAGAGAGGAAGCTCGACAAGAAGCATTGGAGCGCATTAGGAAACGGAAGGAATGGATTAAGCTAAGAGATGAACAATATCTCCAAGGAGAAGAGCCTATCCCTATGGCTAATTACCAAGTCAATAATCCTGATACAACGGGTGTGTGCAAGACGCAACCTTACCTAAACCTAGGGATTGGCCAGACAGAGTACAAGTTGATAGACACATTGGTAGACTCCGGAGCAGGACTTAGTTGCATGCGAAAGAGAATCGCAAAAGATCTGCAATTGAATGTGAATCCCACAAAAGCCCGATTGATCGGAATTGGAGGTCAAACCCTAGAATGCACGGGAATAACGAATGTATCCCTCCACCTAGGCAATTCCTCAATGGAACAGAAAGTCTTAGTATGCAAAGATGAGGATCTAATAGAAGACTTAATTCTAGGACAGGACTGGATCATAGAGAATGAGGTGTGTATCCATCTAGCTCAAGGCTACATTTCAGCCAAGATAGGGCACAAGGAAATTTTCAGTTTATTAGGAGAAAAACCTTTACTCCCACCCAACATAATCGCGAGTTCAGAGACCTGCCAAGAAAAGACGTTGGAGAATGATCCCAGTCTTAATATCTCAAAAATCTACCTAGAAGAAACAGGAAGTCCCGACCATACGAGATCCACAGAAGAATTGCACTCACCACATTCAGTTGAGGAACAGCTAGTCATTAAGGAAACCAACTGTAAGAAACCTCTTCAACAAGCCAAAAGACCGCAATATTGGAAAACCACAAAGAGGTACTCATATGAAGGACAACACAAATACAAATGGGTATGCAAGGATCAGATGCAGAACCAGGCAAAGTCAGAACCCAATCTTAAGAAGGAAGCAAAGATCACGAAGACAACTACACCTAAATCCTCACCAAAAGGACTATTGCAGATTTGGATCCCCAAACCAGTGATTGAAGCTCAAAGATCTCGACGTCAGATATGGATTCCCAAAAAGGTCACACAAGCAGCTAAACAGGCTATAACGACTCAGAAAGATGCAACACATCAGATAAGGCAAATGACAAAACCACATAAGAGTCATCCAAGAAACTGGAGAAGCAATGCCAATATCACTCGAACAATGGAGAAAGCAAATAGAACAAATGAAGCCGGAAGGAGCAAAGAAACAAGACGACCTCTCTTAGTGGTCACAAAATAGATCTGGAAACCCAAGCAACCGCGAGGACTGGACGATCGAAGACACAAAGATTTCCATTGCACTCATGAAGTCTCCAATGCACCTCAAGTATGCATAATAGGGCCACATTACGAGGCCAAGCATTCGGCACATGATGTACATTATAAAACTAGTGGTGCACATTCTCCAAGAGAAATTAGATCTTAGCTTCACTCTGATAGGAATGGACTTACTATGTACATAAATGAATGCTTCGGCTATACTAATGATTGTCTTCTTCCAGGAAAAGTTATAAAAAGAGGTTGTAAGAGATCTCACTCAATGATGGGGAAACGGAGTGAAAAACGACAATAATCACTACAATGCATTGAACAGTTGCATACTTTTCTTTGAAGCTAATGCACTTCTAGTTACAAGTGCAGATGGCTTCTGAAGACTCTGAAGCAACAGTACAAGAGGAGGTGCAGGAATTTCCTCCCCAAAGTCTCACGAAAGCAAAGGGACATTGGTTTAAAGATGAGCTACCAGTTGAGGAATATTTATTTCTGGCAAACATAAAAATTATGGATACAGAGCATCACTTTCCGATTATGTCCCAGGATTTCAGGGTCTTACATGAGTTACCATCCACAATTGCCTTAATGAAGAAAGCAGGAATTCACAAGTACTTTGAATTACCCATCTATAAACCTGATTTCCAAAGATGCACGCAAGTCATGAACACCCTACAGCCAGCACTACATGATCCACTGGTGCCAGAAGCCAGAGTTATGGATAAAGGAGGAGAGTGGGTTGTCATTCAATTCACACATGAATTGATTAAGGAAGCATTCGGATGGGAAAAGGACGGTGTCACGATAATAAAAGAAGAGAGTCGTGGAGCAAAGACAAGAACTTTTGTTGACATTACCAGAGTGGATATAGAAGAGGAAGTCAGACTGATTCACCAACACTTCTGCTTCCCCATGAATCGCTACACGGCTCCCCAAAAACTCATTGTTCAATTGTTGTCTCATGCCATCAAACAAATCGGAAATCAAGTTAATCTGACTCCATATGTGCAAGAACGACTATTCGAGGCGAAGAAGCAATGGAATAATAAAAAGTTCCTCAATGGTACCACGGCCCTGACTATCATGATTTACCATGCATTGGGCATCAGAGAACACTTGCAGGAAATGCCATCCTCTAGTGATATGGCTAGGTATGTCAAAGTCACCACCGTGCCAAAAAAGAAAAAAGGGGCAAAAATAGTGGAAGTGGCAGAAACCAGCTCTCAACCCAAAATGAGAGGCACAAAAAGACTTCGGGAAGCCAAGCAAGCTGAAGAGGACGCACAAACAACCAAAAGAATTCATGTGCTTCCCAAATCTACTATTGAAGGACAGAAGCAAATAACATAAGAAGACTTGGCCAAAGCCCTAGAAGAAACCCATCAATATACAGAAGGGCAAATTAATTTATTAGTACAAGGTCACCACTATCAGCAGTCAAGACAAGCGGTGGACACGAAGAGCAAACTCACAAAAGTCCACAGGTACCGAGAAATAGGCTTGGATAACTCTAGTTCTTTATCGGAGGGCCAAGAACAGCCAAATACTTCATTGTTGGATGTCGATATTCGAAGTGAATCGAAAGATGATGGACAATGGGAAGAACTGAATGAAGTCGACCACAACAACGAAGCAGAAGACCTTAAGGCGGAAGATCAACCCATAAGTGTTGATCAAAGCATCATAAATGAGAAGGAAGAACAGGAAGGAAAGCATCCTATAACAATTCATGAAACTTCAAACATCCAAGTCCAGCAGACTCAGGACAACACAATAGAAGAAGAGGAACCGTTCACGCCTATCAGGGTGGTGGCAGAACCCTCCCCCATGGATGTAACGTTTCAAGGGAGTGCCACCAAAGCTATTGAAGTGGATAAGATAGAGGAAGAACCAAAAGTACAGCTGCAAATTAGACAACCGCATAATGAAACAATCCAAGTAGAGCGGGGAAGATATGTGCAAACAGGCGAAACTCCAAGCATACCCAAAACTTGGTTAAATTTGGACATTGCTCACCTCAAGCCTGTGGTAAAAGACATGATTAGAATGGCTCTCGATACACAGCAACTCATGATGGAAGCGGACGAAGACTACGGCCAAGCGATGAATGACAAACATGAACTTCAAGAAAAGAGTAAGAATCTTTTGGACGAGTTGGCATTGGAAAGAGAGAACATCAAAAAAAAAGAAAAAGAAGTCCAAGAAGCTAAAGAGAGGTGCAGCGAGTTAATATCTGAAAAAGAAAGCTTACAAATACAACTGCAAGACATGAGCAGAAAATATGAAGCTAGTGAAAATGAAAAGGTAAGAATGTAGGCTAGGAGCAAAATTTTGGAATCTCAGCTCAAAGTCTACATGGAGGAAGCGGGAAACCTAAGGAACCGCAACAAGGAGCTCATGACAGCTCTCCTAAGTGACCAGCCCATACCGGCTACTGACAATTGAGCAAAGAATTTCAAGGAATTACAGGAAAAGATGACTAAAATGGAAGATCAGCTCAGACAGGAGCATGAAGTCATTGCTGATTGGGAAAAAAGATACATGGAGGACACAACTACCCTAAGAAATAAATGGAAAAAAGCTAAGAATCGTTATCTACTCCAATGTAAAGAAGACACCGATCATATGGATATTGTGGCACAAGAACTTCTAAAGCATAAAGAAACAATTAAAAAGGCCACGGCGGAAATAAAACAGAGAGATGAATGCATTAGACAGCTCCAAGAGCAGTTAGAGCAAAAAGCAAAGCAGGGGACACTAGTAGTTCCACAAGATGCTGAGGCTACTGTGGAGAATGAGGTACGTCCTCTC
Source organism: Ceratopteris richardii (assembly GCA_020310875.1). NCBI lineage: Eukaryota > Viridiplantae > Streptophyta > Polypodiopsida > Polypodiales > Pteridaceae > Ceratopteris > Ceratopteris richardii. The sequence goes on from CM035415.1 coordinate 129,518,221, forward strand.
TCTCCCCCCTCATATCATTCACCGGTAAGGGAGGAACAGGAGGTTCATATTGAACATACGATTCGCGAAATTGCAGAACTAAGCCGACCAGAACGGGCACTACTGGTGTCCCAACTCACTGCTGACTTTGAAGATCAGATCATAAAGATCATGAAGGAAGCTCAAATCAACAATAAACAATTAGAGCAAATTTTGAAGCCATTCAATGTACCATACGGCCTACTTAAAGAACAAACACGAAATTATATAAGGTCTACAACAAATAAGGATCCGGATCACAACCTCCAATTCAGGCATGATACCTTCAACTATACACAGGAAGAATTTGAGAAGGCGGATCCCATCTGGAGAAGAAAAATTTTGGAAAAGAATCCTACACTGCGGGTACAGTGGGAGGCATCACCTTATGAGCTTCAAGTAAATCCATCTTTTTGTCCTGTGCCCCAAAGACGCTCCTGGACGCATTTTTGGGAAGGCCAGTGCCAGGGTAATATTAATATCAGTGGCTCAATTACCCACTGTTACCTAGTCTGCCACATAATTACTTACCGACCAAGGAATATATGGTAAAAACTATGGAATTTTGGATTGCCAGATATGCTACAGTACCAGATTTAGCAGTAAAAATGACCAATAAGATATTCAGCATGAAGCTTAGGGTACTCAAAGTGTTCCAACATGCCAAATACACCTTTTTGAATTTCATCGGCATTACACAAGGATCGGAAGCACTTGTTTTTTATTTATCTACTATTCCCAGCCCACTAACTATCATGGCATATTATTCTCGCCTAATTCTTTTGCCATCCACATATATGCAAACCTTCGAAGAAGCATTTTTAACCGGCTTCTTTGAAATTGATTCAGAAACTTTTGTCAAAATGACTTCCAACTTAAATGTGAGACTGGTTGCTTATGAAACAAGCTTCTTTGTTGATCATAGACAAGCGCTAGAGGACGGAGTAAAGTCACAACAATGCAAGGAATTTATGCTTTGTCAGGCTAATCTGCTAAATCACAGAGAGCAACAAGCCATACAAACATACAGACGTCGCCACAAAAAGCCTGTCGAGGACGATAGAGTTCAGGAGGAGGGACGTGTAGAGGGACAATCAAGCAAAAAGAAAAGAAGAAGAAAATCAAAGTCTAGAACGGCTCAATAGAGATAAGGATAAAAAGAACAAGTTCCTGCAAGAAGCCCCGCAGGGGCGCATCACCCATCTCTGCACAGAGCCCCGCAGGGGCACACACACCAAGGAAAAGCACGCAGCCGAAGAGAGGAATCAAGGCCAACAAGTATTCCATATGAGGGTGCTTCAAGCTCTTGAGTAACAGAGGATTCTGATCAAGGTTTACGACCTACATCCTCATATATGCACTGATGGCGTGCATGGCAAACCGAATTAACAGGCTTTGAGTAATACAGTAAGGTCCGATGAGTGCAACCAGGACAAACCAAAGCGCCTCTAAAACCTAATGCAAGATCAAGTACCAGGCAGAACTGACCAAAGGATGCGTGTGCTGATCGAGACAAACAAGGAGTAAAGCCTGTCAAGGGACGACACAAAGAGGGGGAGAGTGTTGCAGAGCAAAGGAGCACAAGAAGTAGAGCCCCAAAATTTTCAAAATGATGGCATATTTTTTTCTTCTTCTTCGAGGTCTTCAAGAATTCCCTCAAGCCATGTAAATGCACTAGAGGAGTCCGCTAGTTGCATAACCCCAATTTTTGTAAAATATTCCCTGTAAATTAGTAGGAAATTCACTTTTCTAGTAATAAAGTGCCGGTCTCTTGTGTGAAAGGACCAAACTTAGGGCACATGTATATAAGTCACTTTGTGACTCTTTGTAGAGACTTTTTGCCATTGTGAAGAAGGAGCACTTCTGAATTTTCGAATTTGCCTCTTCTTTGCTGATTTTGATCTTCATTTTGGTCTTGTATGTGTGTGTGTTGCTTGAAATGTGTGCGTATGACTGTTGTCTACCCCTTCCCATTGATTTTGAGCTGCTGTAGTGTGTGTGCGAAGTAGTAGGAGTTGTGGCGTGCGTGTAGGTGCTTCCCACCATTCACCATTTTGGCCATAACTCAAAGCACGGTTATCAGAATCAAGTGAAACTACTTCCAATAGATGCGTCTCGTCGAGAGCTTCGAAATGAGTACCTATTGCCTATATTCAGAGTTCGTAGCTGAGAGAAATCTTTGAATTTCTGAAAACTGCTGTAAGAGGTATCGCGGCAAATACTTTCAGCATTTCAGTGAGTGTGAGAGGTGGATTAGTCTTTTCTCATGCATGCAAGCTGAGCCACTTCATTTTCCATCATGTGTGCACATGTCTTCATACACTTGGTTAGGTCGTTTGATCGGATTGACATTTGAATGTGTGTTGATTTCCCACTATATGCACTTGTGTGGCAATCGAGGTACAGTCTCATTGGCACAAGTCCTTGAGTCTTCGTGACTTAGGTACACATAATGTCACACTAGAAAACCTCTATGGTCACCATTAGCTCAATGCTTCTCCAAACTTTGAGAAATGATCGCTTAAAGTGAGAATTTTGCTTCTTTAGAAATTTCTCATCACTACAATGACATACCTCCAATGTTTTGCTTATTTCTCTTAGCACAGATATTATTATACCAAGATCTTTTTGCGGAAGAAATTAGAAAAGAAGAGCTTAAAACAACCTATTCTTTGCTAAAAACTTTGCACTACACACCACATTATGGCCTTTATAAGATGACACTCTATGAGCTGACAAAACTAGAAATCTTACCTATTTTAGTAAAAGCACCTGCTTAAAAATAAATGTTTTCAACTTAGCATCAACTTGCAGTAAGAATTTGATGCAAGGCATCGAATTGAAGTGTTTTTAGCCACTTTTTCAACATTTGAAATACCCTCCTGAACATAGATATGAAGAAAATAACTTTTATCTAGGAATTCGATGCTAGGCATTGACTTTATGCTGAAATTCAACGCCAAACATCGAGTTGGTTAAGAAACCTCATGTTTTTAAGGAAATTCAACAGTAGATAAAAACACAAACAATGAAATAAGAACTTATCAGCACAAACTCGATGCCAAACATTGAGTTGCTTCGGAAACGTGAAGTTTTGAAGTCATTACCACAATAGACAAAGCATGGAGATGGAGGCGAGAGTCCCATACACAAAACTTCTATTATTTCTTCTGATAACTAAAAACTCAAAAACTTTACAGGTGCTTTCTCACTCAGAGAAGCCGGACTATTTCTGCCTCATACAAAATGAACTCTTTCTCACATTCTCTCTCTCTCTCTCTCTTCATCTTTCTCATCACATCTATTGATACAAACTAACCTATGTAGATTTTCTCAATCTTTTGACTTTTTGAAAATTCTAGAACTAGAGTATCTAACTTTACAAATATAATACATGTGTGAAATTATCCCTTCACATAGGTGTGTGCTTTTCGTCTTAGAATTTGACCTTTAAATTTATGTCCAATTTGTGATTGGTTCTCCAACATCTCCCCCTCAATCACTAATTGACATTTTGTGTTTCTTCATATCATCTTCTTTTCTTTTTACTCATGCCATGATTTTTGAATCTGCTAGTCTTCACACCATCCAAACTCTTTGTTATTATATCTGCTATCCAATACTTTATAGAAATGTCCTCCGCTTCAATTTCTTTCTCCATTATCTTTTCTCTCAAGAAATGATACTGTATCTCTATATGTTTTGTTCTTGCATGAAATACTAGATTTTCTGCAAGATAAAGTGAACTCATGTTATCTCCATGTATTGTAAGTATACCTTGATTAATGCCTGAGCTTTTGAATAATGTGTGCATCCATATGACCTCCTTAGCTGCTTCTACAAGTCCTTTGTACTCAACTTCAATTGATGATAATGCTAATGTATGTTGCTTCTTTGAATACCAACTTACAAGCTTATCACCAATGTCTATCATGTAGACATGAGTTGATCTTGTTTCATCTTCATTAGTTGCCCAATCTGAGTCACTATATGCTCTCAACTTCAAATCTGAAGTAAAAGGATAATATAATCCTTCCTTTATGGTTCCTTGAATATATCTGAAAACTCTTTGACTTGCAATCCAATGTGGATCCTTTGGACAATGCATGAATTGTGACAAAACTCCCACTGCATAACTAAGATCAGGTCGTCTAAGGGTAGCATAAATCAAACTACCCATAAGAGATTGATACGTCCTCATATCTTTGTATTGTGCACCATCATATTTATTGAGCTTGTGATTAACTTCAAGTGGAGTTGAAGCTTCATTGCAATTTTCCATACCAAACTTCTTCAATTTCACCTTATCAAAACTCTAAGGGCTAGCATATTTTTCTAAGAAAGTAGATAAAATTGAAGGAAAAAGTGTTTCTTGTGATACATATATGCCATGATCTGTATAATTGACTTCCATTCCAAGAAAATATGATAAATTTCCTAGGTCACTGATCTTGAATTCCTTCTCAAGTAATCTCTTTACCTCCTTAATTCCTTCATCTAGAGTACCTCTGACTATAATGTCATCTACATAAATACAGATGTAGATTGTACCTTCCTCTATTCTTTTGATGAGTAGACTTGGATCTGCTTTTGAACTTTGATATCGAAGATCAATGAGATACTTCTCCAATCTATAGTTCCATGCTCTTGGAGCCTGCTTCAATCAATAGAGTGCCCTTCTCAATCTGTAGAAAAAATTTGGATACCTTGAATCTATAAACCCTTGAGGTTGTTCCATGTATACCACATCTGAAATGTATCCATTCAAGAATGTATTCTTTATATCCAGTTGACTCATAGTCCATCCTTTTGAAGCTACAATAGCAATGATTGTCCTTATAGTTGACATCTCAGCTACAAGATTGAATGTCTCATCATAATCTATGCTATAAGTTTGGGCATAGCCTCTCTCCACCAGTCTAGCTTTGTATCTGGATATACTTCAATCTCCAAGCTTCTACACTTTATAAACCCATTTATTTCCAATTACCTTCTTGCCATTTGGTTTAGAAACAAGTTCCCAAGTCTTGTTCTCCTCTAGTGGATTGAATTTTGGCTTCATTGCTTCTTTCCATTTCTTCTTACCTTTTGCTTCATCGTAGTTGTGAAGCTCTTCATCATGTTTGAACATATATGCATAGTTATTTTGAGTTATGTAAGAAGTACCATAAGAATACCTTTCTAGTTGTCTTCTTGTCCTAATTGACCTCATTGGTTCATATTCTTCATATGTGTCTAGATAGACCTCTTCATCAAATATAGGAGCTTCTTTATTTCTTCTTGTTAATCCAGTTTTGGATGTACTTCCTTGAATATACTCTTCATATCCATTAACTTGCACACTTGATTTTCCTTTCTCACATCTTCTTACCTCTTCTTCAGGTTCTTCAACTATATGACTTTGATCTTCATAAAAACTTTTTTGTTCATCAAATGTAACATCTCTTGAAACAAGAAATTGTTTGGTTTGAGGATTCAACAACCTATAACCCATCTGCTTTTCATCATAACCAATGTACACATATTTTTTTGCCTTTGGTTCAGTTTAATGTCTAAGTTGTGATGGCACATAAGCATATGCAATTGATCCAAACACTTTACAATTATCTAGTGTTGGTTTCTTACCCCAAGCTTCATATGGAGACATTCCATTTAGAGCTTTACATGGTAATCTATTCACAAGATATGGTGCTATATTTATAACCTCTAGATAATTTGGGAAATTCTGCGCTCTGACTGTCAATGAAGATGGTGGTGGCGGAAGACTTACCAACACCCAAATCAGCCATAAGGCGTCTGAGCCACACACACTCAACGGTAGCTGTGAAAGCTTCCCTATACTCTGCCTGACAACTCGAAGTGGCCACAGTAGGTTGCTTCTTGCTCAACCAAGATATACATGAGCTACCAAGCATGAAGCGAAAACCCCTGGTGGACACACGAGTGTCATAGCAACCAGCCCAATCTGAGTCAGAAAAAGCATGCAAATTTGGTGGTAGTGATCCCCCCCTTGGGATAAAACAACCCAAGTATCCGAGTACCACTCAAGTAGTGAAAGATGTGCTTAACCGCCTTCCAATGCGTGACTCCTGGGCAATGCATAAACCTGCTCATCTGTGAGACAACAAACTGAATATCTGGCCGAGTAATGCATAAGTAAATCAAGCATCCAACAGCCTGCTGATAGAGAACAACATCAAATGCATCTCCAACATCATGAAGACTCAATCGTAAACCTATCTCCATAGGAGTGGCAATAGGCTTACAGTCTTCAAGGCCAAAACACTGCAATAATGTGTCAATATATTTCGTTTGACACAAAGCCATTCCACCATTAACTTGCATAAACTGAATGCCCAAATAGTGATGCAAATGCCCCAAATCAGACATCTCAAATGAGGCATGCAAATCAGCCTTAAAATCAGCAATATGCTTCTCGATAGGACCAGTGAGCAGCATGTTGTCAACATAGACAACAATGATCAGAAGCACATCATTAGCACGATTAACATATAAGGTGCTTTCAGCTGGACTGTTCTCAAAACCATGTGCAATCAGATAGGCATGTATCTTCTCATACCAAGCATGTGGTGCTTGCTTTAAACCATATAATGCCTTCTTTAACGTGCACACCTGGTTTTCATGCCCTTCCTGCACAAAGCCACGGGGCTGAAAAACATACACTTCTTCATGCAAGTCACCATTCAGAAATGTTGTTTTAATATCCAACTAATGTACATTCCAACCATGATGGGCTGCAAGTGCACAAATGCTCCGAACAGTAGTCATACGGCATGTAGGTGCAAAGGTCTCATCAAAATCAATGCCTCTTTCCTGTGCATAACCCTTTGCAACAATCCTAGCCTTATACCTGTCAACTGTACCATCAGGTTTACGCTTCAGCTTGTATACCCACTTAGTGCCAATGGCCTTTTTTCTAGGAGGAAAGTCACACAAAGACCATGTACCATTATTCATTATAGCATCATATTCCGATTGCATAGCAGCCATCCAATTTTTTGAATTATGTGCTTCATCAAAAGAAACAGGCTCATTCTCATCACAGAGACTAGACGCAGCCATAGCATAGCAATCTGATGCAAAGGAGGCACTATGAGAGCCTGAACGAGTACAATATGACAAAGGTGCATCTAATTTGCTGTCACGCAAAGTCTGCACCAGCCATTTTGGCATAGTATTTACCTGCTCAATATCAGAGCTCTCATCAACAAGTGCATCATGTAAATCTGCATCAGAAATGGAATGATCTGCATCATCATATGAAACCTGCAAAGGCTGAGAAGTTGCCTCATTAGGACCAGCACTAGACTGCCCACCTGTAAAAAGAGGCATCAAAGTATCATACATGTCTTTGTAGCTAACAGATGTCTCCTTAGTACATGAAAGCAATGGCTGAACAACATCTTCCACAAATACAACATCACAGCTAACCAGAATGTTTTTAGTCTGTGGGTGATACAGACGATAGCCTTTACTTTCTGAACTGTACCCAACAAAAATACATTTTACTGCCTTATCATCCAATTTTCTACGATGTTGTTCAGGCACTAGTGCATATGCCAAACAACCAAAAACACGCAGATGAGCAACAGATGGCTTGCGGTTATGCCAAGCCTCATATGGAGTGATGGATTGCAATGCTTTAGTGGGACACCTGTTCAGTACATATGTTGCACACATGATAGCCTCAAGCCAGAAACTATGTGGTAAAGCCTGACTCTTGACCATGCACCTTGCCATCTCCATGAGTGACCTGTTCTTTTGTTCAAGAACTCCATTCTGTTGAGGTGTATACGGCACTGTACACTGGTGTTTTATCCCACATTCAGCCAGAAATGCATTAAAATCTAAAGACATATATTCTCCCCCTCGATCAGAATGGAGGATGCCCATTTTACATGCTGACAGATTTTCAGCCAAAACCAAAACCTGTTTGAAGCACATGAACACTTCGGACTTTGCTTTGAGTGGATATACCCATGCATGCCTGGAAAAAATCATCAATGAAAGTCACGAAGTAAAGGTAATTTCCAAAAGAGGGTGTTTGCATTGGACCACATACATCATTATGTATAAGCTGCAATTTCTGTGTAGCCCGAACTGAACCATCTTTTGGAAAGGAGGAACGCTGCATTTTGCCCAAAATACAGCCTTCACAAACATGTTTTCTAGCTGCCTCAAGTTTGGGCAAAGAGGACACCATTTCAGATTTCTGCAGGCCTAGCAAACTAGCAAAATTCAGATGACCAAAGCGTGCATGCCAAAGCTTTGCATCTGACTTAGCCTGAGAATCATTTACTGCACATGCCAAATCATTTATAGATCTTTCATAGTCTATGAGCTTATACAACCCACGACATAAAATGCTAGAAGCAATAATCACATCATCATTTGACAGATCATGAACTGTACACCTGTCATCAACAAAATTCACAACCAAGCCAATCTTGGCTAATGCAGAAACTGATAACAGGTTCTTTTTGATCCCTGGCACAAATAAAGCATCTGACAAAGTGAAAGAACTACCATCAGCTGTAGTCAGAATGATCTTACCAACTCCCATAATAGGATAAGAGGAGTTGTTGGCACATGTAACAGTATTCCCTGTAGGGGCAGGCTCGAGTGAAGTGAAGAAACTGCGCTGCGAGGTAATATGTTTGGTTGCCCCACTGTCAAAATACCAAACATCTGAGTCTACTGCAGACATGCACTGCTCATGAGAAGATGGGTCAAGACTGCAGACAGTAGTTAATGCCCATTCTTCTTCCTACACAAGATTTGTAGACTCTGTTTTTGGTGTAGAGGCCTCTGCAACAACCATTCCAGCCTCTTTCTTCTTTGCCTCTTTAGCAACCAGTTTTGGACAGTTCTTTATGATATGATCATTTCCTTTACAGTACTTGCAAAACAATTTCTGCTTTTCTGATTTCTTCTCATCTTTATCCTGGTTCTTCGATTGTGAAGCATTTGCAGATTTCTGCTTACTAGTAGAAGAGCCCCATATTCCTTTGCCCTTCTGACTAGCAAGGAAAGCTTGATCTGCAACTCGCATAATGGACCTATTCTGCGTGGACTGATCTTCCTGCAACAGAACAGAGACTAACTCCTCAAATGATAAGGCATTTGGATTGCCTTTCATCATCAACCGAAGAGTAAAAGCAAAACTTTGATATGAGTCAGGAAGACCATTCAGAACGGTCTGGACAAGTGAGCTATTTGGTATAACCTCATCAGCAGAAATCAACTATTCCTTCATATCGTTGACCTTTGTTAGGAAAGTGTCCATAGAATCACCTTCATTCAGGTGCTCACTCTCCAACTGTTTTCGGAGGTAAGCAATACGAGCCTCATTCCTAGCTTAGTACAATGTGGTAAGTGTATCCTAAGCATCCTTTGCTATTCTGCAAGAGCGAATGTGAGGAATAATGGCACGTTTGACAGACAAAGCTATCAATGCATGTGCTTGGGCATCTCTGCTATCCCAGTGAATATGCTCTGCAATAGGTGCAACAGAAAGAGCAGCACGAACAGGAATCTACACAATATCATCTTCGACACCATCTTCATCAGCTCCAGCACCTCCAGCACCTGTATTTGTAGTACCTGTAGTTGCAAGTGTAACAAGACGTCTTTCAACACCTTGCACAATGTTCCACACTCCTTTTGCAACTAATACATGTCGCATCATATAAGCCCATAATGGGTAGTTGGTTCCATCTAACTTATCCTCAACAGCTAACATACGGAATACATCACAGCTTTCAGCCATGGGCGGTGACTAAAATACCTTGATGCAGAAAATTGACTGTATCTCAAAAAGTTGAACGGAACTGCCCAGACGAGTTCTGCTAGACCTGTAGCAGACTTCGAGACGCTTAAACTGGCGAACAGAAACTGGTATATATCTTTGGCACATAAGGACGAAATAGCCTGCACAAGCATTGTGATAGTGCATTCGGAGGCCGAAACGAGCTCAGATCTCTGAAACACCCTGAGTATGCTCACTAAATTTTGTGCGAATCTGAGACTGCAAACGGAGGAGTATTGACGGCACCCTTGGAGTTAGACGTCTGCGGAAGCACGCGAACAGCACAAGGAAGAAGAAGAATCTTGGAGCACAACACACAATACTAAATGTATTACTTGAGAATGTACAAAGATGAGTAGCCCATTAGGGCAATAGGCGTATATACAAGCCGAGGGAAAAAAACCTCCTAAAGAGGGAAAAAAGTGCCCCGGCGGTCCTAGTGTGTTCACACACATCACTACCTAAATATATCAACACTAAAGTCATTGCTCAATGTATAGTCTATAACTTTAAGTGATTATACTTGGAATCATAAGCTCTCTAAGTTAATTTGATTCACCTAAAAGGAATTTTCCTAATTTCTAATGTACTATGAGCACTGAGCAAAATATCTAGTAGGTATCAAGACCAAACTAACAATTTTTTTATCACTAGCTAGTTGCAAAGCTATCTATTTTGATCTAATTGTTTGAAGCATCATCTCCAAAGTAGATAGGCACTTATTTAGTGTCATTATCTAGCTAAACGGGCTTACAACAACACTCTGAAGTAAAAGAGGGCAGGTACAAAGCAGGGATTAGTAGTACCAACTCATACTCTTGTGGTATCCATCCATCTCTTCCAACAACTATGCCAGAGTATCCTCTGCAAAATGAGCATATGAACAATGTCAAAGTATCATAAAACTACAATTAGTAACATGTTTATCTGCATAGTGAATCATTCACTCCATTGCATAGAATCAGTTACCCAATAGAAGCCAACTAGGCTTATCGAGCACCTATGAACAACTATCATATATCTCCTATGGCGAGGCTAGGTAAGACTTCCACCTGCATCACCAAAGAGATCCCAACATCTAGGTGTCTCCAAATTAAGAAAACCTCACAACAACCCTCTTTATCAAATGTAAACGGCTTTATGCAAAAATATAACCGCTATATCAATGACCACATGGACGTACATAAGCGATATCCACAGAAGCGTACATGGCATGTATGTGATCAATATATGTATTAAAATGACACTTAGAATCTAAATGCACTATCAAAAAACTAGCCAACAACACCTACAAGTATTTGTCAACTCTAATGTTTTATGCTAAAAAACGTGCATAAATTTGCAGCGACTGCTCGCACCAAAACTGAAACCTTTTGAGATACCTATAGTTTTATGAGTGTGGCTGAAAAAATAGCCCCAAAGGTTGATATTTATTGTCAAATAAGTACAAGAATACTCTTCTTGATTTTCTTGGAGCTTTGTGAAGAGAACTATGTGTGAAAGTACTCCAAAATGGCTCCAAAAGACACCCAAAAATGCTTCCAAAACAAGCTTTGAAAGCAAAAAATGAAGCTTTGAGGGACCAAAACATGTTCAGGTCAATGTTAAACTTAGTCTTTCCCCTTCTTTAGAAACCACAAGAGTGTAGCTTAGTGGCAAGAGGTTGCCATGGTTAAGTGAGCTCGTAGGGAAACAATATTGGGATGGGTGACCTCCCAGGAAGTACTAGGAACCTCTATTTTCCTGATCCTTGATGTCCTCCCTCTACTGCAGCCAATGGCACCAATGATGAATTTGGTGAGTTGGATGACAAGGTATGCCAAGTTCTATGCCTTGGTCACCGCCTTATTCATAAGCCTTGGAGAAAGCTAAGGGTCTCCTTGGAGAACGCAGGGGGGTGCTCACTCTACTCGCACAAAAGAAACAAAGCTTTTGTGTCGAACTTCTCTGATACTAGTGAAGTATTTCAATGGCCATGCACCACATTGTGCTCTCCTTCTTGAGAGCTCCACAATGATATCCTCGGAGTAGAGAATTGAGCTCCTAGGGCTGCACACGGTACTCCACACAAAGGCTGCAGAATACATAGAAAAACACACTACATAGGGAGCACAAAGACAGACTTCTTAGGTCTTACAAATGCGGTCGAACTTATAGTTTGTGGCTCACCAAACCACTTTATGTTTTATTAAAGAACATATACAAAGAAGTGTCCGGTGGCTATTTGGCCTTTCACATGGACACTAACGATAACAGATGAAAGGTGGAAACCTTTTGTCTTGTCAACATAACTTTCTTTGAATCATTATGTTCCAGATTTGAATCAATTGCTTGGTTTGATGCTCACATTTGAGCAAGACTTGAAGGGAGATGCAGATGAAGGACAAAGTTCTACAATGTACATGAAGAACAAGAAGAAAGGAGATAAAGGTAAAGCAAAGCATGAAGAGGAATTGAGTTGTCAAGTTTATTATGCAAGAGGTAAAAGTAGTGGCAGAAGAAGAACAAGAGGCTTTGGAAGAGGAAGAGGTAATCAAAATAACAATAAGAAGGCTTGCTAGATCTATGGATTGAGTAATCATTTGGCTCATGACTGTTGGCATAATTACCAAGGATCAAATCAAAATCAAAATAAAAATAGCAGAGGTAGAGGTGGAAGATATCAAAGTTATTCTCAAAGAGGTAGACAAAATCAAAGAGGAGGCTATGGTAGAGGTGGAGGAAGAAGTTGGGGACGGAATCAATCCTACAACACCACCTACAACAATTATGCAAATGACACACAAAATGAAAGTCAATACATTGTTGATGATGAATTTAATTAGCACATCAGATAAAGAAGATCTTAAAGATATTTTACATTGACTCTCGATGTTCTAATCATTTTTCAAGAAACATAGAATTGATGTCGAAATTGGAAAAAGGCATTTCTAGTCATACCGTTCATATAGGTGATAATACAAAACATAGTGTACATTGAATTGGAAAACTGAAATGCAAGAGTGGAGCGGATTTTCTAACCAATGTTTTGTATGTTCCCATAGTACATAAAAACTTAATTAATGTGGGATAGATAGTGGAAAAAGGTTTTCAAGCGAGGTTTACAAATGACGGAGTATTTGTTGAAGATCTTGAGAATGGATATAATTAGATTGTTTGTGGTAAGAAAGAAGGTAGAATCTTTACTTTAAGAGTGCAAGGGAACATTGGTCAAGCTTTGCTCACACATGGTGAAGGACGGATTGATTATAGAACTTGATGTCTAGCATTAGAGATTAGCTCATTTCAATGAATGAGCAATTGAAGCTATGGTTGCAAATCAATCTGTACTAGGATTACCAAATGTGCAGATTCAACATATGATTTATAAATTTGAAGCATGTCAAATGGGAAAAGCGCACAAGTTACCATTTCAAAAGAAAGGACTCAAACATGATGGACTACTAGAGCTTATTCATAGAGATGTTTGGGGTGCAACAAAAGAAGGATCTATCAGTAACTCAAGGCATTATGTTCTTTTCATTGACGATGCTACAAGATGGATAACTATGTATGTTTTGAAGGAAAGATCATAAGCTTTTGGAGCTCTCAAGCATTTTCATGCATACGAAGAGAGAGACAAAGGTCAAAAGCTTAAGGGACTGAGGTCTGATGGAGGGGGAGAATACTTCTACCAAGAGTTCAATGATTATCTTTCGAATGCAGGTATTAAGAGAGAAATAACTTGCACTATATCTGACAACAAAATGGTGTAGCAAAAAGAAGAAATAGGACTTTGGTTGAGTTTGCTAGAGCTATGTTGAAGGAGAAGACACGAGGAACCCTGTGTTCCATGCTCGCACGAAGCACATTGAGGTGCATTATCATTTATTCAGAGAGAGGTTCTCTACTGGGGAGATCAGCTTGGCATATGTGCCCACGCAGGAGAACATTGCAGACCTTTTCACGAAGGCTCTAGCTAGGGAGAAGTTTGAAGCTTTTCGCAAAGCTTTGGGCTTACTTCCTTTTGTGGAGTGATTTCTACATAGCTTGGTACTTCCTTATACATGAGTGCCAGCTCCTTGTTCACCGCATCACTCCCAGGGGGGATTTGTTGATATATTTAGGTAGTGATGTGTGTGAACACACTAGGATCGTCGGGGCACTTTTTTCCCTCTTTAGGAGGTTTTTTTCCCTCGGCTTGTATATACGCCTATTGCCCTAATGGGCTACTCATCTTTGTACATTCTCAAGTAATACATTCAGTATTGTGTGTTGTGCTCCAAGCTTCTTCTTCTTCCTTGTGCTGTTCATGTGCTTCCGCAAACGTCTAACTCCAACATTTAGCAAGTAGATGCTTACCCACGACTTTTTAGGGAATGTGCAGAGAATGACCAAAGAGTACTTCGATGGGAATTTCTCCCAATTGACTGATTCAAAGTGCTCCATATTTTGAGAGCTTGGATTAGACTTTGAGATGGTCCCAAGACACTATAGAACATGAAAATGGATAACAATTCACTAAGATATGTTCATCACAAGTACATTCTTCTGAGTGATCATGGTAGAGAGATGAACATAGATAATCAATGATGTAATGTATTATAGAACAATGATATACATGATCATTGGCATAGACATGATGCCCAATGATAGTGATGAGAGTAGGCTATGATGATCTACCTCCAATGTTTGAATTTGAATTCAAACTTGGATGTACCTAGAAGTGTTCCTCCAAATTAGGTGTGATGCCACCAAATAGAACTCGTAACTTCTGATTCTCCTAATTCCATGAAATGTAGGGAGTCACAAGATTCACTCAAGATAAAGGTACTTTTACAAGTGGTTACAAATCCAACTATTACAAACAAGGGTTCATGTGGTACATCAAATAGTCTCACATATCCTGTTCTATAGCTAGCCAAATGTGAAGGCTTGGATTTGCACCAACAACTTCCCTCAAGCCAAACATCTTGGCTTAGTCTTCTTTTGCATGAATCCTCTTGAAATATCCTATAATCCAATCATAGCTTTAAACATGCAAAGTTTAGTACCATCAAGTGCTTTGGTAAATAAATCTGCACATTGCATATTAGTGGAAACATACGCTAGTTGAATTTCCTTGCTCAATAGCTTCTCTCTCACATAGTGGTAGTGAACTTCTATATGCTTGGTCCTTGCATGATAGATAGGATTTGTTGCAAGATGTTAAGAACTTTAATTATCACCAAAAAGCATTGGTGAGTTAGAATGTAGTCCCAAATCTTAATATAGCAATCTAATCCATATGGCTTCTTGTGTAGCATTGACTAATCCCTTGTATTCAGCCTCTTTTGAAGATAAAGAAACAATAGGTTGCTTCTTAGAAGACCATGAAATGGGCTTATCACCTGCAAAAGAAAGATAGCCAGAGGTACTTCTCCTGCCATCTTTATAGCATGCCCAATTTGCATCTGAGTAAAGTTTGATGTCCAAATCCGATGTGTATGGAAAGTATAATCCTTGATTTTGAGTATCCTTGATATACTTCAAAATCCTTTTGGAAACTTCCAAGTGAGATGCTCTACGTTTATGCATGAATTGACTTAAAACACTTACTTCATAAGCTATGTCAATGAAGGTTGCATAGTTTAGACTTCCAACTATGCTTTGATATCGTGCAATGTCTTCAAGCAAATCACCTTCATGAGCACTCAATTTATGATTTACCTCCATAGTGGTGCTAGCTATCTTGGCATTCTCCAAGTGGAACTTCTTCAACATGTCCTGCACATACTTACTTTGAGTAATGTAAATACTCCTGCATCATTAGGTTCTTAATTTGTTTGATGCCATTGGCATCACTTCTTGCAAGGATGATGTCATCAACATACACACATAAATATATCAATTCTGAATTTCTTCTCTTGACAAATAGAGAAGTATTTGCTTTGCTCATCATGAACCCTTGATCTTGAAGGTATGTAGTCAACCTATGGTTCCATGCCTAGGTGTGTGCTTCAATCCATAAAGAGCTTTGCTCAATTTGCACACATAACTTGCTTGGGTCTTCATAACTAGGAGGTTGAGCCATGTAAACCTCCTCTAAAATCCAGCCATTAAGAAAAGAATTTTTCACATCCAAATGGTACATATTCCAATTCCTTGATGCAGCCACACTTACCAATACTCTGATGGTTGGCATTTTGGCCACATGTATCTTCATGAATAACACCTTGGGATTGTGCAAAACCTTTACCCATAAGTCTAGCTTTATACCTATTTATGGATCCATCTGATTTTCTCTTGAGTTTGTAAATCAATCTAGAACCAATTACCTTCATTGATGCCTTCTTTGGTACTAGCTCCCAAGTATCATTCTCCTTGAGTGCTTCTATTTCTTCACACATAGCTTCCTTCCATTCTGCCTTGCTCTTGGCTTCTTCATATGTAGAAGGCTCTTCAAGTGATAAATCCTTAGCAAGATAAATGGAATGCTTAGTAACTAATGAAGTGTCATACCCATATCTGATTGGCTTCTTGCTCTGCCTTTGTGATCTCCTTAGAGCTTGGTTGGATTATTCAGGTAAGTCTTCCGACCTCTTCATCTTTCCCCTCTACTTTGATTTCCATGCCTTTAATTCTTCTAGATTGATGATATCATCATCTAATTTGATGTCTTCAATTTGGCTTGGCTGCTCCTTGGTGAGGCTTGGAAATTCCTCTTCCAAGTCATATGTCGACTTAACCTTCGTGCATTCACTTTCAAACCAAGAGTCATCCTCATCAAACACAACATCTCTAATGACCATAAAGCCCTTGTTGGATGGATTATAAAACCTGTATCCTTTCTAATTTAAATCATACCCTATGAAGATGCACTTCTCTAGCTTAGGGTCTAGCTTACCTTTGATTTGAGATGGAACATGCACATAAGCAACACATCCAAACATTCTGCAATGATCAAGTGATGGCCTTCTACCATGCCATGCTTCATATGGGGTCATCCCATCAAGTGATTTGGATGGCAACCTATTAATAAAATAAGTGGCAGTAGATACACTTTTTGCCCACAAATAATTAGGTAACCTTTTTTCGTTAAGCATTGATCTAGTTGTTTCCACAATTAACCTATTTCTCTTCTCTACTACCCCATTTTTCTCAAGGGTGTACCTTGTTGTAATTTCCCTTTTGATACATCTCTCCTGCAAGAATGAATCAAATTCATTTGAGAAGTACTCACCTACTCCATCTGTCCTTAATCTCTTTAGACTTCTTCCTGTTTGATTTCCCACAAGTGCAAGATACTTCTTGAAGAAACTGAACACTTCATCTTTATGTTTCATAAAGTATAAGATAGTCCACCTACTAAAATCATCAATGAAAGACACATAGTACCTTGAGCTTGAAATTGAAGGGTCCTTGCTTGGTCCCCACACATCTGTGTGGACAAGTTCCAAGTAATCCTCATGCATATAACCTTTCTTTGAGAAGGGTAACCTGTGTGATTTACCAAACTGACATGCACCACATTTATAGATCATGTGTTGCTTGGATACATTAGGTATCCCAAGCACACATTGATCTCCACATATTTTCTTCAAGGTTCTCTCACCAATATGCCCTAATCTTTAATGGCAAATCTCAAGCTCTGATAATATTTGATCCTTGTAGTTATAGAGTGCAATATTCTTAGTGTCCTCAAGTTCAAATGTAAACAATCTACTTGTTATTCTCCCTTGGCAATTCTCTTGAATCCATGTTGGGGGTCCTCCACAAAAGCTCCATATTTGTTGAACCTAACCTGCAAACCTTTTTCCACTATTTATCCAATAGTCATAAAATGTTTGGTGATTGTAGGTACATAAAGAACCCTGCTCAACATATTTCTATTCCTATCAAAGGTTTTTACATTTCCTACCTTTGACCACTAAATGTTTGGTGTCATCACTTGTTTGCACTTGGTGCTTTCCCTTGGGTTCCTCAAGGTCCAAGAGAAAAGCTACATTGCCTGCTACATGGTTTGAACAACCTGAGTCAATATAGAAGAGGTGCTCATCATTCATACCTTGTTTTGAAGTCATATTCATAATGAGAAGAGAATCCTCTTGATCCTCTATGTAATTGTAGAATTCCTTCCTTGATTTGTATCCTCCTTGGTAGTTTTTATTGTAGTTGTTTTAGCCATGATTGTAGCCTTGATTATGGTTGAATCTTCCTCTTGATTATGAGTAGCCACCTCTTTGATATCCTCTTCCTCTTTGATTCTTGAAGTTCCTATAGCACTCATCTGTAGTGTGATTAGACAATCCACATATATTGCATGGGAAGAGTTGAAAGGTCTCCCCCTGCCTTGCTTACCTCCTCTACCCCTTCCTCTTGAGTTCCTACCTTTTCCTTCATAGTGAGCTTGAGAAGTACCTTCATCCTCTACTTTCTTGCTTTTCCCTTTCTATTTAGTCTTGTGTTTATCTATGTTTAGGGCATAAGATTAGTTACCTCTTGATGGTTCTCCATTTTTATTGAGCTTGGCTTCATGGGTAAAGAGTTGTTCCATGAGTGTGGTAAGGTCTAGAATCTGCATATCCATGTATAAGTCCATGTCAGTTGTGAAGGCTTCCCATTTTTCATCTGCCTTGATGCCATTGATTACTTGTCTCACTATTTTCTCCTCTTCAATCTCCTCTCCTATGCTTGCCAATTGGTAAGCCACATCTTTGAATTTGGTCACATATTCTGAAACACTACTTGGGTTTCTTTCTTTGAGTGGTAAACTCAGTCCACAATTGATTCTTCCTAACTCTTGTATTGGAAGAAAACCATGAAGACAATGTATCCCTGATCTCTTAGGATGTTTTACAATTCCTAATGCGTGGAAGAAGGAAGTCAGAGATATAGTTAAGTAGATATTGTTGAGGAAACACTCACAAATTTGACATAACAGACAAGACATAAAGAAAAAGAAAAAGAAAGACAAAAAGAAACAAAATCTTCAGAAAATCAAAAAGCCTCAGTTGTACAATGTGCGAAGTCAGTACGCAGTGTGCGCATAAATAGAGTAACAGAGCAACAGAGCAATAAACCGCGGTGTGCGCATAATGCTCACATAACGTGAATTAAAGAGTGAGAGTGCGGAAGAGGTCAAAAGAAAATGTATATATACACCAAGGATTGAAGAACTCAAAAAGATGCAGCTTATGATGCTGATGATGCCAATGATACTGAGAACGAGATGATGATGATATAGAAGAGAGATAGCATATGAGTGAAGAGAGAGTGAGAAGTTCTGAGAAGACGCCATAGATCACGTATGTACAGATGAATAACAGGAACCAAGAATGTCAGGTATTCATCTGAGAGGGATGGTAATAAGAAACTACTCAGTGTAGGGGAGTTTCTAGAGCTTGAGCAAGAAGAGGCCAAGCTAATTTGTACACATCTTCTCTAATAGAAAACACATGTTCATGTGGAAGTTTGCGCGCTCTGTTTGCATGTGAAGAATCTGAAGTTTTCGTGTTACAGTAGAAAGTTAGTTAACCATTAATAGTCACAGTTTGTTACTTAAACGTATTCCTCGGTACTCTCTCAGTAAACGAATGTCTCGGTTAAAGATATCTCAGTAAACGCATTTTCGGTCAGTTACAGTTTTCTCAGAAACGCGAGTTTTCCGGTAGAACAACGAAGTATATCTCACAGTAGAATTTGAAGCTTTGTATGAGAGATAGCTCATCTTGTAGCTAGATGTCTCTACTTTAAGCTGATCATAGTTTCCGGAGGAATGGATATGTACACACAGTACAAAGTGTAACCGAAAAGTGACACTTCAGAACTGTGAAGTTTTCCTTAAACTTCAAGAAGAAGTTCATTCAGTGAAGGAAGTTCATGCATCACTTCCTTACTTCACATAAATCCATTCCAAGTAATCACTAGTAGAATCAAAGTCTATTCTGGTCATAATCCGGTAAAGTTTCGGTGACGTCTCAGTGAAAGTCCGGTGAAGTTCCGGTGGAATTCAAGTCGCAGTTTAACACAGTTAAGCGACAGTTATACCGCTAAGCTACTGTTGATTACAGAGGTGTTCCATATCACTCTAGCTTAGCTCTCTATTTGGCGGTGCAGCAATTTCTGCAGGCCTGACAAGGTTCAAGCCTTGCCGTGACGACCAGCATCAGCGATATCAGGAAGAAAGATAATCGCCAACAAGTGGTATCAGAGCGTGGCATATCAATCAGAGCTAAAAGACTCTGAAAGGCAACCTAAAGCAAACAAGAAGACCATGGCAGATCATGTCCAAATAGATAAGCTGGACAGAGATAATTATCCCGCGTGGGTAATGCATATGGAAGCCTTACTTATGAGTAAGGACTTAATGATGTATGTGACCGGAGAAGAAAAGAAGCCGACCTTCGAAAATGATAGCCAACCGGAAAAAGAAGAGTTAGAAGCTTTGAAGCTATGGCAGAAGAAAGATGCAACGACAAGAGCCTACATTTACAACACTGTTTCAGATCATCTACTACCGCACATTAGAGGTCTGGAGAAAGCGAAGGATATATGGAGCGCATTGGAAGACCACTTCCAAAATACTACGAAGGCTAGAAAGGCTAGCTTATGGTCCGAGTTCACAACATTCAAAAAGAAGCCGAGTCAAAGCATTAGTGACTACGTCACTAAAATGAAGGATCTAGCAGATAGTCTTGGATCCATAAAAGAAGAAGTTGATAGCGCAACTGCTAACAGGGCTAAGAGGAGATGAAAGGTGGAAACCTTTCGTACTCTCAACTGAACTCTCTTTAAATCATTTTGTACCAGATTTAAATCAGTTGCTTGGTCTGATGCTCACATATGAGCAAGATCTGAAAGGAGATGGAGAAAAAGGACAAAGCTCTGCAATGTACATGAAGAACAAGAAGAAAGATAAAGGTAAGTCAAAAGATGAAGAGGAGTCGAACTCTCAAGCTTATTATGCAAGAGGTAAAAGCACCAACAGAGGAAGAGCAAGAGGTTTTGGAAGAGGAAGAAGTAGTCAGAATACCAACAAGAAAGCTTGCTTGATTTGTGGACTAAGTAATCATCTGGCGCATGACTGTTGGCACAACCAACAGGGATCAAATCAAAATCAGAACAGTAATAGCAGAGGTAGAAGCGGAAGATATCAAGGTAACCTTCAAAAGGGTAGACATAATCAAAGAGGAGGCTACGGTAGAGGTGGAACGAGAAGTTGGGGACAAGGCCAATCCTACAACACCACCTATAACAACTACGCAAATGACACACAGAATGAAAATCATACATCATTGATGATGAACTCAATCAGCACATCTAATAACGAAGATCTAAAGGTATTTTACATTGACTCTAGATGTTCTAATCACTTGTCAGGAAACATAGAACTGATGTCAGAACTGGAAAAAGGAAGTTCGAGTCATACTGTTCAAACAAGTGACAATACGAGACATAGCGTACATTCAATTGGAAAAGTGAAATGTAAGAGTGGAGCAGATTTGCTAACCAATGTTTTATATGTTCCGACAATACCAAAAAATCTGATTAGTGTGGGACAGATAGTTGAGAAAGGGTTTCAGGTCAGATTTACAAACAAAGGCGTATTTGTAGAAGATCCTGAGAATGAATATAATCAGATCATCTATGGTAAGAAAGAAGGCAGACTCTTTACTTTAAGGGTACAAGGGAACATTGGCCAAGTGTTGCTCACATATGATGAAAAGGTGATTACAGAACTTGATATCTGGCACAAGAGATTAGGTCATTTCAATGCAAAAGGAATCAAAGCTATGATAGCGAATCAGTCTGTACTGGGATTATCGAACGTACAAAACCAACATATGATTCACAAATGCGAAGCGTGTCAGATGGGAGAAGCCCACAGGTTACCCTTCCAGAAGAAAGGATTCAAACATGATGGTGTGCTAGAACTTATACACATAGATGTATGGGGACCAACAAAAGAAGGATCAATCAACGGATCAAGGTATTATGTCCTTTTCATTGATGATGCAACAAGATGGATAACTCTTTATGTTTTGAAGGAAAAATCAGAAGTGTTTGGAGCTTTCAGACATTTTCATGCATATGTTGAAAGACTCATAGGACAAAAGCTTAAAAGACTGAGGTCTGATGGAGGGGGAGAATATTTCTCTCGAGAATTCAATGACTATCTTTGGAACGCAGGTATCAAGAGAGAAATAACCTGTAGGTATACACCACAACAAAACGATGTAGCAGAAAGAAGGAACCGAACTCTAGTCGAGTTTGCACAAGCTATGCTGAAAGAAAAGAATTGTCCAGATTATCTTTGGGCTGAAGCCGTAAATACAGCTACATGGTAAACAGGTTACCATGTACAGCCTTAGACGGAATGACCCCGTATGAAGCCTGGTGGGAAGAGAAGCCAACACTTGATCATTGTAAAGTGTTTGGATCAGTTGCTTATGCTTATATACCATCTCAACTAAGACATAAGCTAGAACCAAAAGCAGAGAAATATGTGTTCGTCGGATATGATGAAAAGCAGATGGGTTACAGGTTATGGAGTCCTCTAACCAAACAATTTACTGTTTCCAGAGATGTAACATTTGATGAACAGAGAAGCTGGTATGCAGATCAGAGTCATACAGCTGAAGAATTTGAAGAAGAGATAAAAAGGAAAGAGAAAGGTAAATCAGTCGTACAGGTGAATAAAGATGAAGATTATACGCACGCAAGTACGTCCAAGACCGGATCAGGTATGAGAAACGAAGATGAAGACGTGTATTCAGATGCACACGAAGAATGCGAGCTAAGGAGGTCAAACAGAGTAAGAAGACAACCGGAAAGGTACTCGTATGATACATCGTATATAACTCTGAGAGATTGTGCATATATGGTCAAAGATGAGGATGAGCCTCAGAACTATGATGAAGCCAAAAGCAAGAAGCAATGGCAAGAAGCAATGGAAGAAGAATTCACCACACTGGAAGAGAACAAGACATGGGAGCTTGTTCCTAAACCAAATGGTAAGAAAGTAATCGGAAATAAATGGGTTTTCAAAGTTAAGAAACTTGCAGATGGAAGAATAGCCAGACATAAAGCGAGACTGGTTATCAAGGGCTATGCTCAGGCGCATGGCATAGACTATGACGAGACGTTTAGTCCGGTGGCAAAGATGTCAACCATAAGGATAGTGATTGCTATAGCCGCATCAAAAGGATGGAAGCTAAGTCAGCTAGATATAAAGAATGCATTCCTGAATGGATATATATCAGACGAAGTCTACATGGAACAACCAGAAGGTTTCGTAAATTCCAGATACCCAGAACATGTGTGCAGAGTAAGAAAAGCACTTTATGGATTGAAGGAAGCTCCAAGAGCTTGGAACTACAGACTTGTGAAGTATCTCAATGAACTTGGATACCAAAGTTCGAAAGGCAGATGCAAGTCTACTCATCAAAAGAACAGAAGAAGGAATGATCTACATTTGTATCTATGTAGATGAAATAATAATTACAGGCACCTCAGATGCAGGAATCACACTGGTGAAGAAACTGCTCGAAAGGGAATTCAAAATCAGTGACCTGGGAAAGTTATCATACTTTCTAGGTATGGAAATCACATACACAGATCATGGTGTATATGTTACACAAAAAGGGTATCTCCTAAACTTGCTGAAGAAGTTCAATATGGAGAATTGCAGAGAAGCTTCAACACCACTTGAAGTAAATCATAAACTCAGCAGATACAGTGGTGCAGAGTTCAAAGATATGAAGAGGTATCAGTCATTAGTAGGAAGCTTAATTTACGCTACGCTAATAAGACCGGATCTCAGCTATCGAGTGGGAGTTCTTTCACAGTTTATGCATTGTCCGACAGATCAACATTGGGTTTGTTAGAGGGCCGCCGAACCAGGGCAAATGAATCCGGACAGGTGCCTTAAATGTAAAAGTGCTGACGGCCGCTGAACAAGGATGAAAGTACGAGGACAGGAAGTTTGAATGTAAAAAGAATCTTTCAGGAAACGCGCAGAGATTCGCGCACCACTGTAAATCCTCTATATATGGAAATGAGAAGAATGGAAAAGAACGCCCCTTTCTGGAATTGCTGTGCTCTGTTAGGGTGTATCGTTTAGTCGATTCTGTTTGTGAAGTGCATCTTCGATTCTGTCTGTGAGTACGTCCAATTCGGGACTTGTAGTGTCGATTCTGTTTGTGAGCGCACCCATTCTGGGAACTGTGTTGTCTGGTTAAGTGCATCTTCTAGTCTCTCTGCGAGAACACCCATTCGGGCTTTGCAGAGTCTTGTTTAAGTGTTCTTTCGATTCAGGTCTGACGGTTAAGTATATCTTCTATTCTGTTTGTGAAGCGCCCATTTTGGGAAGTACAATGTATTGTTGAGTGCCTATTTCGTATCTGTATGTCCTGTTCTGATTAGTAGTTGTTCACATCTTAAAAGGTAATTACGAACAATTGATAGTGTGTTACGAAGTTGTTCAGTAATGGTTAAGTGTGTCGTTGAGCATTGTTAAGTGTGGTTAGCATATGTCGGCAAAATAGAAAGTATAGACTCATCTCCCTATTGTTCTGTTAAGGTTCTGCGAAGTAATTGAAGTCGATACAATAGTCTGTGGTTTCTGGGGATTCCATTCCCAGAAGGACTCGTATCTGTAAGTGCCCGTAAGCATTGGATCTAGTGAAAGATTGTTACGGTTCGGCTAGTGTTTACATATCGCAAGTTGTATTCCTTGAGTACAACTGTTCGGTGTAATCCCAAGTCAAGAAGAGGTGCACCTTGAGTAAAATCCAGTGAATGAAGTAACATAGCCAAGTAGTTTAAGTCAGATCGGACTACTGCTTTTCACTATAGCAGACCCAGTCCGGACTTTCTAGCGTCCAGTAAGCCGGGCAGTTAACGGTGTTCAATACTGAGCTAAGACGTGACAGAGTATTTAATACTTGTATGAAAGTTTGGGAAAATAGTACAGGGCCTCTGTCTAACAGACCCCTACCACTCCCAAGAACCCACGTGGCTAAGAAAACGGTTGCTGTTAGGAAGATTGAGAACCGGTTGAACTTGAAGTGTTTGAGTTGGGAAGTAGAGTAACGATTAAATAATAAACCGTTTAACATTTGGCGCCGTCTGTGGGAAAGTGGCAACTGTTTACCAGTCTCTGCGGTAAAGTAGTGTTGATTACGAGTTACTTGTGGGAAAGTGGCAACTGTTTACCAGTCTCTGCGGTAAAGTAGCATTGATTACGAGTTATTTGTGGAAAAGTGGCACTAAAGTACCAGTTGTTGTCAGAAGTAAACGTTTAGTTAACATTCGAGTATCTAGCAAAAGCAACAGACCCAGATTGTTGCCAAACTGCTCAGATAGGGTTACTGTGTAATGATACATGCCGGTTACTCAATCCGGTGAAACATATCCTAAGAACTGTAAGACTGAAGCGAGTAAAGCGATAAAGATAGCCTTGGAAGGAAAAGATCTAACCAAATCTGACCCAGTGGTCAGACAAACTGAGAACGTCACGATTAATTCCGGTCATATTCCAGTGGAACAATCAACGCCTTTGGTACATTCTGGTGCTACTTCGACCCAGCCTATCGAAGATATAGTAATTTCAGAATCTACCAACACGCCGTTAGAGACTAGTCTAAACTCGGAATTAGATACGATCAGGAACACTTTAGGAAAAGAGATCGATAAGAGCGAAAAAACACTGCATTCTGGCATAATTTTGGCTCATTCCGGTGAGATTCCGGTGATAGAATCACCGATCGCTGGCAAAGGTTTAGCCTTTTTCGCGGAATCTTCCGCCCAACCAGCGTGCTTGGAAGAAAGATTTCGGATATTGGATATCCAGAAGGAAGGAAAACTCTTCAAAGCAGAAGTGCGACGCATTCTAAGTAAAAATAGCACACCGGAAGGCACACCATCCGGCGATCCAGATTCTGATAGTTCGCCTAATCAACCTCGAGACACAGAAGAAGAATTGGAGCCACTCACGATGAACGGACAACAACAACAACAACAGTTAGGTCAACCAAGGCCGCCTCCAACAGGAGTAACATACACGAAATTTGGTGGATTCCCAGGAGATGACCCAGACACTCATGAACGAACTTTTGAGATAAGTTATGCAGTTCTTAACCATCCACCAGATCAGGCGTATAAGGCCATTGTTTTTCAATCTACACTGGTCAATGAAGCAGCGAGATGGCTCACGGAATATGATATTAATCATTTTGGTACTTACGATGCAGTACGAGATGCCTTTCTACAACGATTCAGACTAAAGAAGAATCCTGCTGAGATCTTTGATTATTTACAGAACAACCGACAAAAGGCAAATCAGACTGTCCAGGAATACGCTACTCTCTTCAGAACACATTTAAGACAGATACCACAGGCCCATGCTAACTTACCGGATGATGTCATCACTCAGTGGTTTATCAATGGTTTAACTCCGCAATTGAAGCAGATCATGATTATAAGATGTGTGGGAGCTATGACGCTGGATGTAGTCATCGCCATGGCTCTGCAACTAGAATCCAAGATCGGTGGATTTACAGAAGATATGGAGTGGTTAAAAACGAACAAAAATATGAATGAAGATATAACCAGACAAGTGTACTGTACCACATGCAAGAATTCAGGGCATACTAGTGCCAATTGTGCGCTAAATCAACCATTCTGCGCTATCTGTAACACTGCCAGACACACCACCGGAAATTGTGTCTACAATGCCAGATTACAGGGAACAACAACAGTCAATGCTGTTATTCAAGAACATGGACAGGCAGCAAATCATTATGTACCTCCGCAACTGAGAAACAATCAACCGCAAGGATATCGCAATTACCGAGGACAGAGGAACAATAACTATAATGCAAACCGCTGGCAGAACGAACCACCACCGAAAAATCTCAATTTACCACCGCCACGCTGTCATTTTTGTGGTGAATTCGGACACATTAGAAGATATTGCAAGGACGCAGCTGAGTATGATCAAAGGAAGAAGGAACGGCAAAACCCAATGGCCAACATGGTACAAATTACACCAGTAGAAACGCAAGCTGCTACAGTACAGACCAGATCAGGTAAACAGCTACAGACAGCAGCAGAAGTATTCGAACCAGGGATACGAGAACAACATAGGATGTATAACAAGGCTAGTCGCTGGACAGCAACAGAACCACCAGTGTTCCCAGAACCTATCCCGGTGACTCAGGATTCATCAAAGGAAGAAACGCACCAAAAGGAAACAACAGCGGAACCATCATCGGCAGTAGACATAACAGCAGAAACTTCCATACCACCGGAAACCTCAAGTTCAAAGGAGCAGGACAATCAACCTCAACAAGCTTGGGAAATTTTGTCCAAGGCATCTATTACTTTGCCTCTTGGCCAACTTCTGGTATTAGTACCTGGGTTTCGACAACAGTTCCAGCAACAGTTCAGTCCGGTGCCTTCTTGTATTACGGCAACAGCAGCAGTTCAACCGGAACCTGATTCTGTCGTGGATCATTCGGTTCCCTTGATTACAGTATGGTACAAAAATCATAAAATTATGCAGGTATTGATTGATGGAGGATCTGGTGTGAACATTGCAATAGCATCTTTATGCAAAAGGTTAGGATGGACCGAAATTGAACTAGTGCAATTTTTTGTTAGAATGGCAGATCAATCTAGAGTCCACCCTGTAGGACTTGTGCGAAATGTACCCATCACGTTGCAAGGTACGACCTTTAGAATGACCTTTGTTATACTAGATTTGCCAGAATCTATTTTGGACTACAACCTTCTTTTCGGCCGACCTTGGCTGAAGCATGCGAAGGTAATACACGACTGGTCCGCACAAGAGCTTACGTTCAAGGATTCCAACCGTAGATATGTAGTAAAATTGGATGCTATACAACCATGCGAGCTTCACGCTAGTCCATATTTTGCTGAACCAGTCAACATGTTAGATGGACTATCAGATGATGAGGAAGAGGAATTTCTGAAGAGTAATGCTGATTTAATGTCTGTAGGGACTGTTGATCTACAGTCTGTGTTAGATAATTGGCATACCTCGGTATGTACAATCACACCTATTACTAATACAATTAAGCATGAAGGTAGTGTCCCCACACATGATGATGCATTACAATCACTGTTCAAGTCAACGGACGATGCAGGGAAACCGCAACAGTTTTATGTCCCAGAAGACTAGTTGACCACGTACGATCTAGGACATGAAGAGCATCCACGACCTGTGAAGATAAGGCAAAACTTACCGGAGTCATTTAAAACCGACTTAATTCGACTTCTTTGCGAATTCTCAGACGTCTTTGCATGGGATTATAAAGATATGAAGGGGTTAGATCCGCGCATCTATTAGCACAGAGTTATGTTGAAGCCTGAAGCTAAACCGAATAAATAGCCCAGCTATCGGATGAATCCCAATTATGCATCACAGGTAAAAGCCGAACTTGATAGATTATTAAAAGTTGGATTCATCGTACCAGTAGAACATGCTGAATGGATCTCACCAATTGTAATCGTGCCAAAGAAAAATAAGCAACTACGAATCTGTGTAGACTACCGGAAATTAAACGTAGCAACAGTACCGGATCCTTTCCCAATCCCCTTTCTGGATACCATGCTTGATAGGGTAGCAGGTCATGAAATGTATTCATTCTTAGATGGATACAGTGGTTACAATCAGGTTAGAATGGCCGAAGCAGACATACCGAAAACCACATTCATTACCAATTGGGGTGTCTTTGCTTGTACGGTGATGTGGTTTGGCTTGAGAAACGCACCAAGTACATTTCAGAGATGCATGCAGGAGATTTTTTCTCCTTATCTTACTTCGTTTATGCAAGTATACCTCGACGATTTTTCAATTTTCGGTAAGAGGATAGCACATCTATTTCATTTACGGTGTTGCTTTCAGAAATGCAGAGAATATAGACTCTGTTTGAATCCAAACAAATCAGTGTTTGCGGTGGCAAGTTACTTGGCCACATTGTATCTGCACAAGGTATCCAAGTCGATCCAGATAAGATTTCGGCAGTATTAGAAGCTATGGTGCCAGTTTCGCCAAAAGAAGTTATGCGATTTATGGGCCAAGTACGGTGGCATGGAAGACATTTACGGTGGCTTGCTCATTTGGCAATACCACTAAACAAGCTAATCAGTAAAACACCTCGACAATTTGAATGGACCCAGGAATGCCAGATAGCCTTTGATCGTTTAAAGCATTTATTAACACAAGTTCCTATTTTGCAACCACCGGATTGGGATCACCCATTTCACATATTTGTTGATGCTTCAGATATAGCAATAGGAAGTGTATTGATGCAACAAATTGATAAATGGTTCAGACCAGTGTATTATGCAAGTCGAAGGTTAGCCCCTGCTGAGAAAAACTACTCTGTAACAGAAAGAGAATGTCTAGGACTAGTATACTCGGTTAAAAAATTTAGACATTACTTGCTAGGCCGAAAATTTACATTCCATGTGGACCATGCTGCCCTCGTCTATTTAGTAAGACAACAACATTTAGGCGGACGCTTAGCACGATGGGTGCTACTTTTACAAGAATTCTACTATGACGTCATTCACCGACCCGGAAATGCACATGCCTTAGCAGACTTTTTATCCCGGTTAGATTCCGGCAAATCTCCGGTGGGTATAGATGACACAACACCCGCAATTTATGTATCGGAACCAATTACCGAAGAATGTGCAGACCCGCCTATTCCATTTTCATATTATGATCAGATCTTGACCTTTCTCACTGATGGTTGCCTTCCATCTCAAGTTTCAAGACCAGTACGCAGAAAAATTGCAGTCTTTAGCCGTCGATTTCGGTTAGTTGCTGGGGAACTCTATTATGTAGACCTCACCGGAATCTTACTTCGCTGTGTTCCTCCGCATGAAATTAACTCAGTTATCACACTGGCTCACTCGACACCTACTGGTGGTCACTTTGCCACAGATTTGACTCACCGGAAAATTCTACAGAGTGGTCTCTGGTGGCCAACTATGTACAGAGATGTAGCCCAATTTGTCAAACACTGTGATAACTGTCAAAGGACCTGACAACCGCTACAATGACACTTCTTTCCCTTACAGCCAGTCATGCCATTAGAACCATTTCAAAAATGGGGATTGGATTTCATAGGCCCAATTACACCTCCAGCAGTCTTCAGCAACAACAGATATATACTCACCTGTACAGACTACGCAACAAGATGGGTAGAAGCATGGGCTTTACGATCAGCTACAGCGGTGGCAGTAGCAAAATGCCTGTTGAATGATATCTTCCCACGTTTCGGCTTACCACTGGAAATTGTCTCAGACCAAGGTACTCACTTTGTAAATCAATTAATGAAGGTACTCACCCAATCCTTCCAGGTGACACACAAACTCAGCTCGCCGTACTATCCTCGTGCCAATGGATTGGCCGAAAGTACAAACAAATCACTGTTGAATATCCTCCGGAAATTGATCATGGAAGCAATGGATCGCTAATGACGATGCAGAAAATCAATTATCTAGCATGCGACAAACAAAAGGTTTCATTCTAAATCAGGTACAATTTTCGCCACAGTTAGTCTCAGCTATATTTAAACTGCCACTGTATGACGATGCCCACTATCCTAAATGTTCGAATGACGATTTGAGAAATGAATTTGGCGACAGTGAAGGCCCCAGATGGTATTACATGTTAAAAAATGCCACATCTCAGCGTCCAGAACAATTTCAGTGGTACTTAGAGAAGCTTTGTTTCCTAGTTAAATTCGATTTAATGTCGAGAGAAAATTTTTCACCGTTAGTACATGCCAAAGGAGGAGGTAGGATTAGCTGGACACACTGGCTATATAACCACCTCTACACACAAATCATTATCGGGGATAAGCGAAGATCCCACACCAACAGTAGACTAGCAGCCTATTTAGCTGCTATATTTAATTTTGTCCAATCAGTGAAGGATGAGAAGCTACACTGGTCCCCCCATTTTTTTTCCGGTGAACATGATAGGATAGCCACAGGACACCAAACAGAGCCTGAGGAAGCAGACCAAGTCTCCACCTCGTCTGCATATTTCTTCCACACAGGTAATAGCGCACAGAACCAGACCATCGGGATGCCATTTCGGTTGTCGATTAAACGAAGGATGGCAGACAACTTGCCCACTGCCAGTCCAAACCAATTACCGGACGATCTCCAACCCAATTTTGTGATCGGGATGCAAAACAAACTAGAAGAAGTTTCTCAATACTTGCAGCAACAAGAACAAGCACTTCAGCACAAAAACGAATTATTATTCGCTACGATGACTAAGTCCAATTCATTACTAGATAGAATGACACAGATGCAAAAGGAATTGGACGACAAAGAAGCTTTATTACAGGCGTTACAGAGTAACAACTGGCAACTCACGGCAGAATTGACCCACGCCAAAAAGTGTCTTCAAGAATTTAATCAGTGGCAGCAAACTATCCAAACACAGATTCAAACCGAAATGTCAAGTTTTTCTACTCTGAATGCTAACCTACAATCCGACAATGAAATTTTGCAGTCTAGAATACAGGTTTTGCAGGAGTTCGAACGATAGATATTAAAAGATGAGGGCGTAGAACTGAATGCCACATTAATGACAAATGTGGACATAGACTTATTAAAACAACAATTGGATAGTCGTGTTCAAAACATTTGGACACTTTTTCGCAGAAGATGGCTGGCTATACTTGTTCCTCCACTTGAACAAGTACGGTCAGAAACAATTCGGGAGCCAAACTCTGGAATAGGCCTACAGGCAACCCAAAAAAGTGCTGAAGCCAGTAATGCACCTGCGGGTTCGAGTCCACCGTGCGTGCCAGTGTTAGAGGGCCGTCGAACCAGGGCAAATGAATTCGGACAGGTGCCTTAAATGTAAAAGTGCTGACGGCCGCTGAACAAGGATGAAAGTACGAGGACAGGAAGTTTGAATGTAAAAAGAATCTTTCAGGAAACGCGCAGAGATTCGCGCACCACTGTAAATCCTCTATATATGGAAATGAGAAGAATGGAAAAGAACGCCCCTTTCTGGAATTGTTGTGCTCTGTTAGGGTGTATCGTTTAGTCGATTCTGTTTGTGAAGTGCATCTTCGATTCTGTCTGTGAGTACGTCCAATTCGGGACTTGTAGTGTCGATTCTATTTGTGAGCGCACCCATTCTGGGAACTGCGTTGTCTGGTTAAGTGCATCTTCTAGTCTGTCTGAGAGAACACCCATTCGGGCTTTGTAGAGTCTTGTTTAAGTGTTCTTTCGATTTAGGTCTGACGGTTAAGTATATCTTCTATTCTGTTTGTGAAGCGCCCATTTTGGGAAGTACAATGTATTGTTGAGTGCCTATTTCGGATCTGTATGTCCTGTTCTGATTAGTAGTTGTTCACATCTTAAAAGGTAATTACGAACAATTGATAGTGTGTTACGAAGTTGTTCAGTAATGGTTAAGTGTGTCGTTGAGCATTGTTAAGTGTGGTTAGCATATGTCGGCAAAATAGAAAGTATAGACTCATCTCCCTATTGTTCTGTTAAGGTTCTGCGAAGTAATTGAAGTCGATACAATAGTCTGTGGTTTCTGGGGATTCCATTCCCAGAAGGACTCGTATCTGTAAGTGCCCATAAGCCTTGGATCTAGTGAAAGATTGTTACGGTTCGGCTAGTGTTTACATATCGCAAGTTGTATTCCTTGAGTACAACTGTTTGGTGTAATCCCAAGTCAAGAAGAGGTGCACCTTGAGTAAAATTCGGTGAATGAAGTAACATAGCCAAGTAGTTTAAGTCAGATCGGACTACTGCTTTTCACTATAGCAGACCCAGTTCGGACTTTCTAGCGTCCAGTAAGCCGGGCAGTTAACGGTGTTCAATACTGAGCTAAGACGTGACAGAGTATTTAATACTTGTATGAAAGTTTGGGAAAATAGTACAGGGCCTCTGTCTAACAGACCCCTACCACTCCCAAGAACCCACGTGGCTAAGAAAACGGTTGCTGTTAGGAAGATTGAGAACCGGTTGAACTTGAAGTGTTTGAGTTGGGAAGTAGAGTAACGATTAAATAATAAACCGTTTAACAGGTTGCAGGACAAAGAGTTCTTAGATATATCAAAAGAACTATAAAGGAAGGAGTATATTATCCTTTTACATCAGATATAAAGTTGAGAGCATTTAGTGACTCAGACTGGGCAGGAAGTCAAGATGACAGAACATCAACACACGGGTATATGATATACCTAGGAGATAAGCTGGTAAGCTGGTGTTCAAAGAAACAGCATACAGTAGTGTTATCGTCAACAGAAGCCGAATACAAAGGACTCGTAGAAGGAGCGAAAGAAGTAACATGGATGCAGACCTTGCTCAAAAGCATGGGGATTGATCAAGGTATACCAATTATACATGGAGACAATATGATCTCTCTATATCTTGCAGCGAATCCGGTATTTCACGCAAGAACAAAACACCTAGAGATTCACTATCATTTCCTGAGGGAAAAGGTAATGGAGAAGGAGATAGAAATAGTCTACACTCTTATGAAAGATTAGATAGCAGATATCTTGACAAAAAGCTTGGATGGAACAAAGATAAGCAGATTCAAAGAAATGGCAGGTATAAAAGAAAGAAAGATATATGAAAGACCGGAAGAAGTCAAATTAGTGATTGAGGGGGAGCTGTTGAGGAAACACTCACGAATTTGACATAACAGACAAGACATAAAGAAAAAGAAAAAGAAAGACAAAAAAAAACAGAATCTTCAGAAAATAAAAAAGCCTCAGTTGTACAGTGTGCGAAGTCAGTACGCGGTGTGCGCATAAACAAAGTAACAGAGCAACAGAGCAATAAACCGCGGTGTGCGCATAATGCTCACATAACGTGAATTAAAGAGTGAGAGCGCGGAAGAGCTCAGAAGAAAATGTATATATACACCAAGGATTGAAGAACTCAAAAAGATGCAGCTTATGATGCTGATGATGCCAATGATACTCAGAACGAGATGATGATGATATAGAAGAGAGATAGCGTATGAGTGAAGAGAGAGTGAGAAGTTCTGAGAAGACGCCATAGATCGCGTATGTACAGATGAATAATAGGAACCTGGAATGTCAGGTATTCATTTGAGAGGGATGGTAATAAGAAACTACTCAATGTAGGAGAGTTTCTACAGCTTGAGCAAGAAGAGGCCAAGCTAATTTGTACACATCTTTTCTAATAGAAAACACATGTTCATGTGGAAGTTTGCGCGCTCTGTTTGCATGTGAAGAATCTGAAGTTTTCGTGTTACAGTAGAAAGTTAGTTAACCATTAATAGTCATAGTTTGTTACTTAAACGTATTCCTTAGTACTCTCTCAGTAAACGAATGTCTCGGTTAGAGATATCTCAGTAAACGCATTTTCGATCAGTTACAGTTTTCTCAGAAACACGAGTTTTCCGGTAGAACAATGAAGTATATCTCGCAGTAGAATTTGAAGCTTTGTATGAGAGATAGCTCATCTTGTAGCTAGACGTCTCTACTTTAAGATGATCACAGTTTCCGGAGGAATGGATATGTACACACAGTACAAAGTCTAACCGGAAAGTGACACTTCAGATTGTGAAGTTTTCCTTAAACTTCAAGAAGAAGTTCATTCAGTGAAGGAAGTTCACGCATCACTTCCTTACTTCACATAAATCCATTCAAAGTAATCACTAGAAGAATCAAAGTTCATTCTGGTCATAATCCGGTAAAGTTTCGGTGACGTCTCAGTGACAGTCCGATGAAGTTCCGGTGGAATTCAAGTCGTAGTTTAACACAGTTAAGCGACAGTAATCTCGCTAAGCTACTGTTGATTACAGATGTGTTCTATGTCACTCTAGCTTAGCTCTCTATTTGGCGGTGTGGCGATTTCCGCAGGCCTGACAAGGTTCAAGCCTTGCCGTGATGACCATCATCAACGATATCAAGAAGAAAGATAATCGCCAACAGATATGACCTTGCTAATGCATCTTTGGCACACCCTGAATTGAGTCTTTCAAGCTCCTCTCTTGTAGGTTGTCTTTTGCTTCTGAAAATAAGCATCTCCTCATCTCAGGATATGTATCCATAGAGATGTGTTCCTGGTACATATGTCTTCATCCTCAAGGACCATGCTTGGTAGTTGTTCCTATCCAATTTTTTAATGAAAGAAGGGAAATCATCTTCCATTTGACCTCAAATTGCTTTGATACCACTTTTGGAAGAGATGGATGGATACCACAAGAGAATGAGTTGGTATTACTAATCCTTGCTTTGCAACTGTGCTGTTTCACTTTAGAGTCCTCTTGTAGGCCCCTTTATCACGCTAATAACAATAAATAAGTGTCTATGTACTTTGAAGATGATGCTTCAAACAATTAGATCAAAACAGATAACTTTGCAACTATCTACTGGTCAAGAACTTGCTATTTTGGTCTTGATACCTACTAGATATTTTACTTAATGCTCACAGTACACTAGCAATTAGGAAAATTCATTTTGGGTAGATCAAATTAGCTTAGAGAGCTAATTATTACAAGTAGAATCACTTAAAATAGGATACTATACACTGAGCAATGACTTTAGCAAGTAGTTCCTTACCCCCGATCTTTTAGGAAATGTGCGGAGAATGACTAAAGAGTACTTCGACACAAATTGCTCGCGATTGGGTGAATCAAATTGCTTCAAATTTTAATAGATTGAAGTAGCTTTCAGATCGTTCCAAATAGCTATAGAACATGAAAAATTGATAACAACTCACTGTGATATGATCATCACAAGTACATTGTTCTGAGTGATCATGCCAGAGAGATGAATAGAGACAATCAATGATGTAATGTATTATAGAACAATGATATACATGATCATTGGCATAGAAATGATGGCCAATGATAGTGCTGAGAGTAGGCTATGATGTCAGCCACTCAAAATATACAAATGATGAGCACTAAGCTTAGTAATGGGGGCATGAAGGTTGCGTGATTCCAACCTCATTTTATAAGTGATTTACCTCCAATGTTTGAATTTGAATTCAAACTTGGATGTACCTAAAAGTGTTCCTCCAAATTAGGAGTCATGCCACCAAATATAATTCATAACTTTTCATTCTCCTAACTCCACAAAATGTAGGGAGTCACAAGATTCTCTCAAGGTAAAGGTACTTTTACAAGTGGTTAAAAATCCAACTATTACAAGCGAGGGTTCATGTGGTACATCAAATGATCTCACATGTCTTCTTCTATAGCTAGCCAAATGTGAAGGCTTGGATTTGCACCAAAAATAATGTTTCCAATTTTTTTGTTTTGTCAACCATATAGTGGTCAATTTACTCCTTGATACACTTATTCATTGGTGTTTTGGACTCTTCTAGCTCCATTATCATTCTATCTGGTTCTCTACCATCGTGGCATCAGAGGTGTCCGGCACATATGGTGGATTAGGGTCTAGTGCCACTTTTCCAAGGACATATAACTTTAGGGAAAAGACCATTTTGAGATCTGAAACTTTGATGGAACAAACTTTGCTCTATGGAAGAATCAGGTTAATGATGTGCTGATTCAAAGGAGGCAATGGAAGCCAGTAAATGGGATTTCAAAGAATCCTGCTTACATGGATGAAGATGATTGGGATGAGTTACATAAAATCGTCAGGTCTACCATTCACTTGCACCTGGCAAATAATGTTTCCTTTACAATATTAGACTGGGAAAGTGCAGAGAAGATTTGGGAGACGTTATGCAATACATATGCAAAAGAGACAGCATCAAATAAAGTGTATCTGATGAGAAAATTATATGACCTTTGCATGAAGCACACAGATAGTGTTGTTGCTTATCTAAATGCATTTGATGCTATATTCTCCTAGTTTGAGGCTCAAAAAATGGATATGGATAATGAAATGAAAGCACTATTGTTGTTATGCACCTTGCCATCATCATGGGATACATGACATTGTGGAGCACTCTTGAGTGAGGAGATTGATAGAAAGTCTATGGTTGGCACTCATAGGGGAGATGCATATAATGTTCATGATTCTTACCAAGAAAAGAATCAGCAACATGGAAGGAGCAACAACAAGGGAAAGAATGGTCAACGGAATAAGAGTAAAAGTAAATCAAGGAAGAGGGATATTGAATGCCATTATTGTCATAAGAAAGGACACATGAAGAAAGACTGTTATGCATTAAAGAATGCTAAAGGTAAAGTATAGAATGTTGATGGGCATGTTAAAGAGCTACCTGAACCATCTACTTTGATTATGAAGATTGAAGAAATTAATGCTATTTCTAATGATGCTGATGTGTTCACACTTGATAGTACTATGCAAAATTAGGCTCTTATGGCTGATTCTCTTTCCCATACGTAGCTGCTAGATTTCGATGCTTCTTTCCATGTGACACCACAAAGATAATGGTTCTCTAATTATGCAGCAAAGTCTCTTGGTACTGTGAGACTTGGTGACTCTTACCAGTGTGACATTGTGGGGATTGGAGATGTGATTGTGCAGTTCATTGATGGTTCAAAATTTATTATGGATAATGTACACCATATACCTCAGTTATCACCTAGTTTGATGTCAGTTGGTCAACTTGATGACCTTGATTACAAGGTGGTATTCTATGCTCACACCTTTTGTATATCAAAGGGCAATATGGTTATTGCAAAAGGAAGCAAAGTTGGCTCACTTTATCCTTTATTTGTATCATCGAAAGAACACTTGTTAGTTGTTACTAAATAGCCTATGGCTTGTATTTTGTATGGTCATTTGGGCCATATATCTCATAGTGGAATGGAAAATCTTTCTTGTTCTGACTACTTACCTGTGTTATCTTTCTCTGATTTTTCAGTTTTTGAGCATTTTCAATATGGAAAGCAAACAAAAAATATGCATAGAATGCACATTGACTTTTCAATTCAGCCTTTAGATCTCATTCATAGAGGTGTGTGTGTTCATATGCCCACTAGGTCCTTAGGTGGTTCTCTTTACTTTGTCACTTTCATAGATGATGCCACTCAAAAAGTCTGGGTATATCCTATCAAATCGAAGGATGAGGTTGATGGTGCAAATACCAAGCCTACACATTTGGCTAGAGTTCATTGAAACTCCATGGAAACCATTGCTAAGAAGATTTTATCTTTTACCATTTGTAAAAGTCAATTTGACTTAGAAGAACATTTCTAACCACCACTAAACTCGTGGATTTTTTAGTTGCAAAAGTCACTACTCTACTTGAGAGAATATCTCCTAGATTGCAGGACTACTTTTAGTGAGAGCCAATGGAGAATTCAAATTCAAATTTCAAATGTATCATCTATAAAAGATGACTCAAAAATTGATTGTTTACACTCTCCAATCTCGAGTTCTCCTTGACCACATTGTAAGAGATTAAGGCGTGTATCATAGTGTATACTACTCATCATCATGAGGCTTTGATTATCATGCCTATGATCTTGTACAATGTTGTTTTCTAATACAATAGAGCAATACTTTTCATCTATGGTCTCTCTATCATAATCACTTATAACAGTAAACTTGTACTGCTCATATCTCAGTCATTTCTTCACCATTTTCAATTTTCTATAGCTTCTTGGAATCCAAATCTAAGTCCTCTACATGAACACAGATTTTGAAGATAATCCATTTAGCAGATTTGGAGAAAAATGTGTCGAAGTATCCACTTGTCAAACTCTATAGAGGTCCTAAAAAATCAGGGGTAATGATTTGATTGCTAAATTGATTGCTTTGTGTATGGTGCATCATTTTAAGTCATTCCACTTAGAACCATTAGCTCATTAAGCTAATTTGATATCTCCAAAAGGAAGTTTTCTAATTCCTACTATACTTGAAGCACTGAGCATAATAAGTAGCAGGTGTGTGAACAAAAAAGAAGGTTCTCATTGATCCTTCAACTTGGAAGTAGTCAGTTTTGGTTCAATCATTTATCACATCATTTCCAAAGTACATAGGCACTTGTTTAGTGTCATTAGAAAGCTAATAGGGTCCAAAACCCAAATCTGAAGCAAGAAGGGGCTACTACAAAGAAATAATTGATAGTACCTACTCATTTCTTAGAGTGTCCATCCATCTTTCCCAACAATGGTATCAGAAGGTTAAATGGGAGATGGTTTTTCTTTTTTGATTGATAAATTGAACAGGAACAACTATCAAGCATGGTCCGTGAGGACGAAGACATACTTGCAAGGAAGGAGCCTCTATGGATACATATCACAAGATGAGGAGATGCCCATATTCAGAAGCAAAGGACAACCTACAAGAGAGGAGCATGAAAGAGTCAACACATGGTGTGCCAAGGATGCATTAGCAAGGTCTTACTTACTTAACTCAATTTTTTATTTTCTTCCACACATTAGGAACTGTAAGACATCCCAAGAGACTTGGGAAACATTGCCTTCATATTTTTCCTCCTACACAAGGGCTAGGAAGAACCAATTGTGGATTGAGTTTACCACTCAAAGAAAGCAACCCAAGCAAGTCATCTCAGAATATGTGACCAAAGTCAAAGATGTAGCTGATCAATTGGCAAGCATAGGAGAAGAAATTGAAGAGGAGCAGA
The DNA here is from genome assembly GCA_020310875.1 of Ceratopteris richardii. Taxonomy (NCBI): domain Eukaryota; kingdom Viridiplantae; phylum Streptophyta; class Polypodiopsida; order Polypodiales; family Pteridaceae; genus Ceratopteris; species Ceratopteris richardii. The sequence goes on from CM035415.1 coordinate 129,557,621, forward strand.
TTATAAGACAATTAATTAATGGTATCAAAGCTGATGACAAATGGGAAAGCTTCACAACTGCCATGGACTTGTACATGGACATGCAGATTCCAGATCTTACCACTCTCATGGTGCAACTCTTTACCCATGAAGCCAAGATAAAAAACAATGGAGATTCATCAAGAGGTAATAGCTATTATGCCCTATACATTGATAAAATTAAGTCCAAAGAGAAGAAAAGAATAACAAGATTAAGGATGAAGGAGCTACCTCCCAAGCCAACTATGCACGGAGAGGTAGAACCTCAAGAGGAAGGGGCAAAGGAGGTAAGCAAGGTAGGGGGAGACCTTATAACTCCTCACCATGTAATATTTGTGGATTGTCAAATCATACTACAGATGAGTGTTACAGGAACTTCAAAAATGAGAGAGGTAGAGGATTTCAAAGAGATACACACAATCAAGAGGAAGATTCAATCACCATCAAGGCTACAATAACAACTACAACAACAACTACAATAGCAATTACCAAGGAGGCTACAAATCAATGAAAGATTACAACAACTATACAGAGGAGCAAGAGGATTCTCTTTTGATTATGAATATGACTTCAAAACTAGGTATAAATGATGACCATCTCTTCTACATTGACTCAGGATGCTCAAACCATGTGGCAACCAATGTAGTTCTTCTCTCTGACCTTGAGGAACCAAAGGGTAAGCATCAAGTACAAATAGGTGATGACACCAAGCACTCAGTGATTAAAGTAGGAAATGTTAAGACCTCTGATGGAAATAGAAATCTGTTGAGCAGGTTTCTATATATACCTACAATTACCAAGATTTTGATGAGTGTTGGATAGATTGTGGAAAAGGTTTTCCAAGTTAGATTCAACCAATATGGAGCATTTGTGGAGGATCCCCAACATGGACTCAAGAGAATTGCCAAAGGAGAAAAGACAGGTAGATTATTCACTTTTGAACTTGAGGATACAATTAACATTGCAAATTAGAGTTACAAAAATCAAACACTATGAGAGCTTGAAATTTGGCATAAGAGGTTAGGACATATTGGTGAGATAACTTTAAAACAATTATGAAGAGATCAATGTGTGCTTGGGATACCTAATGTATCCAAGCAACACATGATCTATAAATATTGTTCTTGTTAGTTTGGAAAATCTCATAGGTTACCCTACTCAAGGAAAGGCTACATGCATGACGACTACCTAGAGCTTGTCCATACAAATGAATGGGGACCAAGTAAATTTCCCTCAATTTTTGGATCAAGGTATTATGTATCCTTCATTGATGATTTCAGTAGGTGGACTATCTTGTACTTTATGAAGCACAAAGATGAAGTATTCAGTTGCTTTAAAAAGTATCTTGCACTTTTTGAAAAGCAAACAGGAAGAAGTCTAAAGAGATTAAGGTCAGATGGAGGACGTGAGTACTTCTCAAATGAGTTTGATGCATTCTTGCAAGACAGAGGAATCAAGAGAGAAATTACAACAAGGTATACCCCTGAGCAAAATCGACTGGCAGAGAGGAGAAATATATTAATTTTTGAAACAGCTAGGTCTATGTTAAATGAGAAAATTTACCTAAGTATTTATGGGCAGAGAGTGTATCTACTGCCACTTATCTTGTAAACAGGTTGCCATACAAATATCTTGATGGGATGACCCCATATGAAGCATGGCATGGTACAAGACCTTCACTTGATCATTGCAGGATCTTTGGATGTGTTGCTTATGTGCATATCCCTTGTCAAAGAAGAGGTAAGCTAGACCCTAAGGCAGAGAAGTGCATCTTCATAGGATATGACTTAAATAAAAAAGGATATATGTTCTACAATCCTTCCAACAAAGGATTCTTGGTGTTGGAAGCAGCCAGAGGCACAGACGACACGGAAGCATGTAACGACAGAGCAGGGAGCCAGTCGAATTGTTTTTCAAATAATTATGTTTTCAAATACTTTCCAAAAACCTCCAACAGTGATTTTTATCACTATTGTAACATATGTAACATAGAAAACCCCATTTTGTAATCCATAGCTCCATTTTGTGCAAGCTGAGGAGTCCTCGAGCTTGAGGAACTTAGGTAGAATGTGCGTACCAATTTTCGTTATTTTTAGACACTGTTTACCCTTCCAAATAGCATCTAGGACCTAATTTTTAACTATGCCGGTCACTAGATGTGAAACCGGTCAAAACTAGTCTAGAAACTATAAAAAGAGCTAGAGAGCTCATTTTTGAGGTTGGCTAGTGTGAGCTTAGAGCTACTTTGAGCTTGTAATAGTGTTCTTGAGTAATAGAGCTAATTTCCCACCTTCCATTGTGTCTTGCTTGTCTCTTCGTAGTGTGTGTGTATGTGTGTGTGCATTTCTATGCTTCTCACCTTCACTCTCACTTCATCTCACATTCACGATCTTCATATCACTCCTATCTCTTCCGCGGATTGACATTAAGGAGGTGGAGCTTCTTAACAAGGTTCTCACCATTGTGCTAGAGCAACACCAAATTTGGCGCCGTTGCCGGGGATCGAGTCTAGGACGAATGTGTGATGGTAAGAGTATAGCAAGAAGTGGCGTTGGAAGGTAAAAATTTCAGTTTTTGTTGTTGTTTTTACTTAGTTTTTAGTGTTTTTCACCTCCCCCACACTCCATCTTCATCACCGCATCATCATCTTCATCTCCAAAAAAATCAGAAAATTCACCATATCCACCCATTCTCCTCATTTCCCCTCATTTGTGCATGCGAGAGAGCGAGAGAGAGCTTTTGTGCTTGTGTGTGCTTTTGTTTTCTTGAGTTTTCTTGCAGGTACAGTGCTCCAGTGCATCAGGAAAGCTTGGAAAAGGTAAGAAAATCACCTTCTGTCAGAATTCTGCCGAGTGTGTCAGACCATCGCGATGGTCTGCAACCTTTGGTATTCTTGGTAGGCGACCACATCACGAGGTAGGCGACCCTTGCGCTTGCACGAATCCACAGGTGCATCTCAAAAATTCATAGTTTGGTGGACCATCGCGACAGTCTCTGACCATCGCGATTGTGTCACACCATCAGGATTGGCTCACGCCATCGCGACGGCTTGGCCGGACCATCGCGACGGTCTCTGACCATCGCGATTGTGTTACGCCATCGCGATTGGCTCACGCCATCGCGCCGACGGTGCCACGTGGCAATCTAGACCATCGCAACGGTCCACTTCAGACCATCGCGACGACACCCTCACACCATCGCGACGACACCCTCACACCATCGTGACCCTTCAAAAATTCAGACCATCGCGATTGGCTCACGCCATCGTGCCCAGACCATCGCGATTAGCTCACGCCATCGCGCTCAGACCATCGCGACGGTGCTCTTCAGACCATCGCGATTGTGCATGTTGACCGTTGACTGACGCCATCGCGACGGTGCACTTTCACGCCATCGCGACGGTCTAAGTTCACGCCATCGCGACGGTGCACTTTCACGCCATCGCGACGGTCCAAGTTCACGCCATCGCGACGGTCCAAGTTCACGCCATCGCGACGGTCCAAGTTGACGCCATCGCGACGGTGCACTTTCAGACCATCGCGATTGTGCAAACTCACGCCATCGCGATGGTGCACCCTCACGCCATCGCGACGGTCCCAGACCATCGCGATCATCCCAGACCATCGCGATTGTGCACTCCCATCGCAAATTTTAGGGTTTCATTTTTTGGCCAATTTTGGGGCTATTTTTGGGAAATTTTTGGGTGATTAGACTCATAGGAGACCCCTTTGCTCATATTTGGAGAAAAACTTGTTTGTCAGTTTTTACCCCCCCAAGGCCTGAATGGTCATAACTTTTTCATCCGAAGTCCGTTTTTTGAGCTTAATAGCTCGTTAGAAAGCTCTTGACGAGTACTACGTGACCTCAACTGTTTTTTTCTTAAAGAATACATCTATTTTTAGATAAGCTATTTTGAGGTTGACCTAGTTTGGGACTTGAAAGCGAGGGGGCAAGCATTGAAAAGTTGGGCAAAAGGGAAGGGACTTAAAAGGTGTATGTACTTAAGTGCTTGATCATCCAACTGTGAATTGGTCTAATATTGGATTTTTCCAGGTCTAGCAAGGGCAATCAAAGACAACCAAAGCAAGGCAGTGAAGGGCATAAAGCTTGGGAAGCGCGGCTTCTTGGGCATCAGAGCAACCAGAAAAAAAAAGCTGCTGACTCGAGGTTGGAAGATTACTCAACCCCCTCAGTCAATTCTTAGCTTAGGATAAACGTTAGCATTGTGGATTAAGACGATAGGAACGCCTCAAGTTCAAGATATTTAATTCTTTCAAGTTCAAGACTAAAGTAAAGGTGTGTGACACGAAAACCTAAAGGAAAGAACCTAAGTCTGACGGAACGAGAACTCAAGATTATCACGGAAAGTCGAATTCCTGACGCATCCATTAAGACAAGAACTTAAAGACCTTTAAAAAGAAACAAGAAGTTAATTGACGATCTGAGCGTATACTGAGTGTGCAAGGCAGAAAATTAATGAACCTTAGATCGGGCAAACATATAGGTAAGTCAGACCGACACTAATAGAGTGGATAGACAAAGAGATCATGGAATACCAGGTGGTAGAGATGATTTTCCTCTACCTAGACCACGTGAACACGCAAGAATATTGAGACCCACTCAATTAGTAAAATCAATGAAGAATTATTTTGATGGGACAGGAGATCCCTACGACTCGCAGAATTCAAGCAAGTACTGAGAGCCGAACAAGTTGAAGACATGTTCACGCAATACAACGCATTTGGACTAACGTTAAAGAATACCGCTTTAACTTGGTTCCAACCTTTGCAACAAAGGCAATTTAGAGACATCCATCACTTTTTAGAGTCATTCATCACTGAATTCTCTAAAAGTGGGATTAGACATGACACGTCTTCGTTGATTCATAGCTTTAAACAGACCCCTCAAGAAACAGTTAGACTGGCAGGACGTAGGTTTAGACAATATGTTGAACGATGTCCAATGCAAGAGCTACCCTCACAAGCTAAGCAAGTGTCATTGTTTCTAGATGGCTTGTTGAGCTCTAAACTACGCTCCTACGTGTACCTAAAAGAACCCAGAACGCTAGAGCAATGTGTGAGAATATGCATAGACATTGAGGACAACTTGGGAGATGAGTTGGAACTCTCCAAGGTCTATAAGGACTCAGACTGTTCATCTCTAGCATCCACAAAATTGTCTAGCTCACTAGAAGACCTAGCAGAAAAAGTGGCCCAGAAACTAGGAGTTTCCAGTAAACCTAGGGTGCTAACAAACAAGCGTTGTTACACCTGTGGTGGTGACCATATGGCAAATGTGTGTCCCAATATAATACAACCCCAAGCCAACCCTAGTGGCCAATACTGTACAATTGAGAGAAGATACAGGAATCATACGGATCAGGACTGCCCGTACAACAAACAAACCGTGAGACAGAACTACCCGCAAGCATACGCACAGCCAGGTAGGTATCAAGGCCAATACAATGCTCAGCCTTATTACTATAGGACTCCTCAGAACTACCCATACCAGGCTCAACAGAGACCTCAACCTGTCTTAGCTCAGCAGCCACCCCCACCAGCGAATGTCATCTCAGTCAAATATGCTGCTGCAGAAGAGAACCTAAGTAGGGCCTTAGTTCCTTCTTCACCTTTGATCACAGAGAGTGACCCACACTCAAACAGTTTTGACTCTACGCATGTCGATAGTCCACCCGCATATTACACAGAGTCACCCGAACACGTGGAGACATATCATTACGATAGTCCACCAGTGGAACCTAGTTGGGAGCCCGACTATGCTAATGTGATGTACACAAACCCAAGTCCACAGCCCCAATTAAGACAACAGAGACCGCAGGGCCCTAGAGGACCATGCTTTAGGTGCCAAGGAGATCATTTCATAAAGGATTGTCCACATCCCCCGATAGCAGGACAATCACAGTACTATAACATCCAAGGCTTTTGTGCTGATTGTGGCAAAGAGCACATAATCAAAGATTGTCCTAAGAACCCTGTTAATGCTTCGAATGTGACACCGATCAACGTGATAGGTATTGTAAATAACGCAGATGGATTCAACCCTACATACGTGCCTATCCAAGCTATAATAAGAGCCCAGGCGCTCTTAAAGAACCAAAAGCTTAATCAAGAGAAAGTAGCCGAAACCAGTGAAGTTGCAGAATCTAGCAGTAAAAAGACAAAATCTTGGAAAGATTCTAGAGAAAGAATTAAGAGAAAATGGAGTAAAAAGATAACGGAGTTGGAAGGAAGTTTAAAGGAATCTAGAGCCAAAATCCAAGAATTGACTTCACAGGAATTGAATCAAGAGAATCCAGCTCAGAAACCAGGATCAGTTTTAGCGGAACCCATACCAGAGAATCTAGACATGATGTTTCGTGCATATAAGGCTAGATTAAAAGAGGGACCGCAAGTAGCTGAAATGAGTAAGAACTACCCTCGAGCTGATCTAGAAATTGAGAGAACTAAACTTTGCATGAAGATGGTAGAACTAGCACAAGCCTTGTTCGAAGCCTCTAGATATATTAATTGGAATAACATGGCAAAACCGGAATTACACTTTCAAGGACTAATGGAGAGGCTAGAATATTTGATCGAGAGCAAAGAGAATAAGGATCAGCCTAGAAACCCTATTGTCCCAGAGACACAGGAAAGGAATGCACCATCCCTGTCTCAAGTACCCAGTACAGAAAGTCAAGACAATTTGTCTTCCATACATAGGTACTCACATGAATTTTTGAGAGAAATACAAGAAGAGAAATGGAGAAAAGAACAAGGAACCCATCCTCCTATTCAAGAAATAGATGACTTGCAGGAACAATTTCTCCAAGACATCCCCTCTATATACGATGATGTAGAGGAAGAACAACTGAGTGAACACACACGATTTGAATCTAATTCTTTACAAGAATTACCTTAGTTCACAGGACCTTGGGAAGCAAAGTCTATTAGTATGAGAGCACCCACGATAATAGTGAGGAATGAAGAATCAGTAATCCCTAGAAACACGGAAGTGATCAAGAGTACCAAAGTACAATGTAACCTTACTCTGGAGGAGTTATTGAAGGTAAAACCAGAATTGTGGAAGCATGTAGCAAATCAATTCCCTGAGCTTGCTACTACTCCCTCACCAATAGGATCACAAGATAAGGTACCAGAGATACCTGTAGAAAAGATTGGAGATGTGAGCGAAGGAGAGGAAGGTAACACTTATCTTCCGATAACCCATCATGGCTACACCACGAAAGCCATCTTAGATTCAGGAGCCGGAGTAGCCATAGCTACCACCGCTTTATGGAAACGTTGGGGAAAGCCAGCATTAAGACCCACCAGGATGAAGCTACAAATGGCTGATGGACACATAGAAAAACCATTAGGCTTACTAGAAGGTATATCTCTCACCACTTGTGGTGTAGAATTTGAGCATACCTTTGCCATTTGTGACTTTGCAAAAAACCATGCTTATGAGATGATATTGGGACGACCATTCATGCGTCAGTTGCAAATTGTACAAGATTGGGGAACTAATTCTTTGTACTTGCAACATTTAGGAGTGACTACCAAAGTCAATCTTAAAGACTATTCACATAGAGATGTACCCCCAATACAATGGAATACCATCCATAAGACACCAGTAGAAACAGAATCCGTGCACTCAGTAGAATCAGATCCTTCTTGGTTGCATGAGGATACTCAATTATGGATGTGTAAAGTAGCCAAACAAGAGGAAGAAAGATTAGGAGCAAGGACCTTAGGTGCAGAACAAAATCCACGAACCCTACAAGATCCAGCCTATGCACCTGTAGTATTCCCAGACGAAGAGTTTGAACCCCATGGTTGGGCAGAAATCCTAGCAACCATGGATGTAGCCATCAATGAAGAACAATGGACACCCCACTGTGACGAGGATGGCTATGACATTTCAGTTTTTACGGTAGAGCCAATCATGGGCGATGCAATTTTAGAAGAGTGTGAACCTAACACGGATGCATTTGAGGATACAAGTGATTTTGATTTAGAATCAATTATCATGGAATCTCCATTTGCATCAGAGGAAGAATATTTCTACGAAGTAGAGACTCACCCTCAGAGACACGAGGAAATTACGAATGAGGTGAGATTAGCCACGGAAGTGACTACTAAGAGTGAAGGCAAGAAAAGAAAGAAGAAAGAAACCATGTCAGAAAAGGAAGAATCTTTGTTTGAAGTACCCGAGAACTTCAAGAAATATGAAATCGAGGATAGAAGAATCATGGTACGAATGCCTAATAGAAAGGCGAATGACCGACAAGTATATGATAACCGCGAGGAAACCAAGAAAATAATCGTAGCCATAGAAGGAGAAGAAGAAAAATGTACATACATAGGGCATGATTTGACAACTGAAGAAGAAGAAGAGCTAGTTGCCCTATTACGCGAATATAGAGATGTTTTTGCGTGGAGTTACAAAGATTTGAAAGGAGTAGATCCAGATATATGTTCTCATAGAATCCCTATGACTCCAGATGCAAAACCAACAAAACAGAAACCGTACTCGTACAATGATAACTATGCTGCGAAGATTAAAGAGGAGATAGATCGCTTGATAGAAGCAGGATTCATTTACGAAATTGAGCATACCGAATGGGTATCCCCCATTGTGGTTGTGTCCAAGAAGAATGGAAAATTGCGTGTGTGTATTAACCTTAAAAAGGTTAATGCCGCAACGATTAGAGATAGTTATCCTCTTCCTATCACAGAACATCTATTGGAAAGAGTTGCGGGCAAGGAAGTTTACAGCTTTCTTGATGGATTTTCAGGCTATAATCAAGTAGCTATTGCTCCAGAAGACCAACACAAGACGGCATTTGCCACTGAATGGGGCATATTTGCATTTCGCGTGATGCCATTTGGCTTAACAAATGCACCCGCCACTTTCCAGCGACTCATGTGTCATGTTTTTAAGGAGTTTTTACGCAAGAGCTTGGAAGTTTATGTCGATGACATATGTGCTCATTCAAGTGTAAGACAGACGCATATCCCAGAGTTAAGGCAAATATTTGACAAATGTCGAGAATATCAGGTTTGTTTGAACCCAGAAAAATGCGTTTTCATGGTCAGACAAGGAAAAATTCTAGGACACATTGTGTCAAAAAATGGAATCTCTACGGATGAAGAAAAGGTGAAGGTAATTGCAGATTTACCTAGACCAACTAATGTGAAAGAGGTATAGGCATTTATGGGCGATTGCGGATATTATAGGAGATTCATACACATGTATGCAATCATAGCCAAGCCTTTGTACTCTCTTTTAACCAATTTTGAATGGACAGATGAATGTGAAAATTCATTCAATGAACTTAAACGACGCTTGTGCTCAGCACCTATATTGACTACCCCAGATTGGAGTAAGCCATTCCATGTACATGTGGATGCATCCAATTACGCCATAGGATGCGTGTTAGCACAACCCACGAATGAAGGTAACATAGATCTCCCCATAGCTTATGCGAGCAGACAATTGAACGCAGCAGAAAGGAATTACACCACGACAGAACGAGAAGGATTAGGGATGATCTACGTAGTAAAGAAGTTCAGGCACTACTTGTTGGCCAACAAATTCAAGTTCTTTACGGATCATCAAGCCCTATTGTACTTAGTCAACAAACCATGTAACATAGGACGATTGATACGTTGGTTTCTATTACTCATGGAGTATGATTTTGAAGTCGTAGTCAGGAAAGGAAAGACACATCTTAGAGCTGACCACCTTTCAAGATTAACCTCAGGAGAAGCTCCTCAAGGAGTAGCGGATGAATTACCAGATGCATACTTGTTTAACCTTGAGATAGCACCAGAATGGGCTAAGCCTATAGTCCCTATTCTCACATATGGACCCAAGAATCCTAGGTTAAAGATCAAAGAGGGGGAGATTACCAAGTCTCAAAGATACCAAATAATGGCAGGAAGCATATATAAACAGGATAATCAAAAGATTCTTGCTTGTTGTGTAGATGAAACAAAACATGCGAATTGGTTGCAATTAGCACACATAGGTGCATTAAAGCAACATCATTCAAAACATCGAACGTTACAGACTCTGCATAGATTAGGAGTATATTGGCCTACGATGGAAGCAGATGTCTACAGGTTGTGTAAGGAATGCCATGATTGTTGTGAAAGACCACCCGTAGAGCATGCTACATTATATCACGTGTCTCTCACACCAGAATGGAGTGAACAATTAGTGACATACTTGAGGACGAACACATTCCCTCAAAGCATGACCTTAGCTCGACAATGCAGTCTAGAGCAGGAAGCTCAAGATTATTCACTTATTGGCGATAACCTATACAAAAGAGGACGAGATGGATATCTAAGATAATGTGTTCATGAGAGCGATTATCTGAGCATACTAGAGACTGCACACCAAGGTGTTGCAGGAGGTCATTTTGGACCCGATAGGATAATCAAAGCCATCCTCTTTGCAGGATTATGGTGGCCCACTCTTCACATGGATGCTCATACCTATGTCAAGAGATGCGATGTGTGCCAAAGAACTCAGTTTCCTACTCGCAGAGACGAAATGCCATTGAAACCCATGATGGGCGGACGTGCATTTTCTAAGTGGGGTATAGACTTTGTAGGACCCATTAACCCCCCTGCAAAAGGTACACATGCGGAATACATTATTGTTGCGACAGATTATCTTACGAAATGGGTAGAGGCAAAAGCCACGAAAAAGAATGATGCACACACAACTGCAAAATTCTTATTTGAAAATGTCTTTACAAGATATGGAATTCCTATAGAGTTAGTGAGCGATCGAGGCACTCACTTTCTAAACCAAGTCATTGAATGTCTGTTACAGGATTTTATGGTGATTCACAAGAAATCCGCACCATATCATCCTCAGGCCAATGGTCAGGCTGAAAGCACTAATAAGATCCTTTGTAACGTACTGACGAAACTCGTGAACAACAAACGTTCAGACTGGGACAAACAGTTACACCACGCTGTTTGGGCATATCGAGTGGCCTACAAGACCGTACTCAATGCAACTCCCTTTCAGATGGTTTTTGGTCAGAATGCTGTGCTTCCTTTGGACTTCTTGATACCGACCCTTAAGTTTGCACAAGAACATCAGTGGACCGGCCATGAATTATCAGCGAGAATAATGGACTTGGAACGATTAGGAGAAACTAGGCTCAAGGCAGCAGCGGGAATATATGCAGTGACGAAGCGACAAAAAGCGTATTTTGATGCACATGTGAAAGATAAAGGCCTAAAAGAAGGAGATTTAATTCTAGTATATACGCTAAAGCAACACGCACGTAAGTTAGAAAAGCGAGGTTATGGACCTATGATCATTAACAGACTCTCAACAAGTGGAGCAGTACAGTTAGCCACTTTAGAAGGAGATATAATGCCTAATTATATTAGTGGATGTAGAGTCAAGCTATATCAGGAACCTCTTACTGAGGATATGCTTAGACGACTCACGTGGGCAAAGAAGCGTAAGGAGGAAGAAAATAGAATACGAGCGGAAGCTCAGGCAGAAGCAATAGAACGCATTAAACGCATGAAGTTAAGAAGACAAGGACTAGGGAGAGAACATTATAACTATCTGGAAACAACACCCAGATATCCCATGGCTATGTGTGAGGTAAAGTCACAAACTCATCCTAGCATAGTGGACAGGAGACCATTCATTACAGTCAGGTTAGAGCACGGTAACCCTTGCCAAGAGCTCAGGGCTTTAATTGATTCAGGTGCTGCGACTAGTGCGATTAGATGGTCCCACTATAAGGATTCAGGAATAGAAATGCGGCCAATTGAGGCCTACCTCATAGGCCTAGGAGGCATGGAAACCCCTTGCATGGGTGAGGTGGACCTTCCTATCCTCATTAAGGATGTGACCATGACAGCGAAGCTACTAGTGTGCCATGATGACGACCTGATAGAACCCCTAATCCTTGGCCAAGATTGGCTATACGATCACTCAGTGGACCTAAATCTTAGACAAGGCTCCTTACAGATTGGAACCTTAGAACAGAAGCGAGTGATACCGCTTGACTTCCCTAACGGCATTCCGATTGACGTTTGTAACCCTAGACCCTATGAAACGCATGCGACGGAAGACCGGAAGATCTTGGGTCAGACCAGTCAGGTTACGTCTACACCAACCCACTCGGGCTTGGCCAGGGACAATGGTCAATCAAAAGGACGACAGGAGATCTTCCCTGGGGCTTCCTGCAAAATAGAGAGGGCAGCTACCCAACTGCTAGGGAAGATGAACATAATCAACGGTGAGGTGGGTTGCATCAGCGGCCAAATGAGCACAACACCCTGCGGTGCTCATCCTTCCAAACTTGCTGCGGACTGGCCTAGATTAAAGATGAAGAACGAATCACTTCCTAATGGGCAGGTCACGCAAGTGTTGGATCTCCCTTCTTTTCCAAAGCAGAGCGTCCAATGGACCTCTCAAACCCAACCTCGAAGGAGTCAACCACAACAGAGGAACCCTGACCAACGACACCACCAGACAAGGCAAGGAAAGCAGCAGTATCAACATCACAGAACAAGTGGCACGAAACAAATATGGGTGCCAAAAGGACAGCAACCACAGGCTATTGGCAACACTGCAGACAAGAACAGGACAAAGTTTCAAAAAAAGCAGAGTCAGCATACAAAGTCCTCTCGATCTTCTTCTACAAGCACCAATACTCGACAGATTTGGATCGCCAAGAAGTATCTTATCAATCGACCCACACCCATGCAGATTTGGATACCCAAACAATGTATTAAATCTCAACCCTCAAGCCATGTAATATATACCCCTCAGAAACCTTTTCATCCTTCAATACCACCAAACCCGATACCACTTTTTGTACCTCAGCAGAAACATACCACCCACTCCAAGACTCTTAGGAAATGGATACCGAAACGCATCCAAACGTCTTCTTGTACCCCCTTATCTAACAATTCTCCCACCCCGTTTAAACTCCACCCTTGTACTAATTCACCCTCAACAAAACCGTGTATAAATTCATACACCCAAACCCCACATCATGCATAATAAAAGCTCATCAAGAAATGTATGCATAATCTGAAGCATGTAGGCGTCTAGAGACCTGCATTAGCTCTGCAAAAAGATCATTGCATCAATCAATTCACGACACTTGGCTACACGGGTTACACATCGGTTATGGAAAGGGATTGCGGTCTCACCTTAATAGGATCATAATTAATTTCCATACTAATGTGTTAATCTTTTGTAGCAGATCTTTTCCATTAGCTCATCAGTCATCATGCAAACCGAAGCAGGACCATCAGAAGCAGGCCCCAGCGTGGCTGCGGTGCCCCTCAATGTTTTACGCGCAGAATCCCACCCGACTGCTCCACCGCCAGAGTTCCAAGGATTTCCGGGACCCATGCCAATCGATAACCCACCTATGGGATACACAGAGAAGATACACCGTAACTCTCACTGGTTCCAAGGCCTAGCAGGACCATTAGCTGATGCTGACTTCATTTTTGAAGCAAATATGACATTTGATGACCGCACATGGGGCAAGTATCAATTCTTCTCAAGAGAATTTGAAGGCCTACAGAACACCCAGGACTTAACTCATGTTTGGGCTCGAGCCGGCTTCACGGAGTATTTCAGTGATCCTCTGCCCAAACCTGACTTTTATAGGTGTTATTACTTAATCACCACTTTGCTGGCCTCAGAGAATAAGGACATCCCAGGAACCTTTATTCTGCCTTCTTTAGTGGATGATCCACCTTACAAAAGATTTTATCTTTCAAAGGATTTAATCAGAGCGGCCATCAAGATTCATGGAACACACACCCCAACGGAGAAAGAACGGCTAGTCCCCGAGCAGATGAAGCGTGGTGACGTAACTAAGTGGGAGGATATTTCTGCTATAACACCTGAGCTCTCTAAGCCATTACGGATATGCATGTAGCACTTTGCTTTCCCAGCTCAGGATCGTTTGACCATGCCCCACAAGAGAATCTGGTTTGGATTATACTTAGCATGTACTGGACCACAAACAGTTGATCTAGCTAGCTGGATAATTGACCAGCTCTATTTCGCACAGCATAGATGGGAGCGAAAGAAGGTAATCAATGGGTGCTGCGCCCTCACCAGGATCATATATATGTGCTTGGCATATGATTTACCCGTAGAGCGTGCCATGACCAGTGAGGAATTGAAAGCATTCAAAGGCACCACTAGGAAGGCTAGAAAGTCTAGCAAAGGCAGGGCCGGCAAGCGGATGAGAGGTACTATCCCGTGCCTACAAGTCCCAGCATCACCCTCTCCACAACCATCTCCAGAGCAGTCACCAACAGCAGCCACTCCCACAGTACAACCTATCCGCATAAGGTTATCTAGACCAGTGGTAACGGAGGGCACCACCAGTACTGTCGCACCCCAAGCAGCCACAACCACAGAACCTATCACCACAGCAGCTGAACTTCCCACCACTATCGGTGCGGAAGCTTTCTCTTTTCCAATATCGCATTTAGAACCAGGACAAGCAGAGCTACTGGACCAGACTTTTGATTTTGAGATGCCCGATGCATTCTCCAATGAGTTCTAGTTTTCAGAAGGGCAAATGTTTTCTCAAGAATTTGAAAGGCCTAGCTACCCTACCACACCCAGGGATTAGCCACAAGGACAGGTCGTGTCCAGCTCTGATGACGAAAGGACAGCAACCGATGACGACGAAGGAGAGGACGAAGCTAGCCAGGGAACACATGAATCCCAAGAGCAGGAACAGACAGATGGCCAAGGCCAACAAACCGACACACACGGCGATACAAGTACCTATGAAGATGAAACTTATGAGGCAGCAACTTACACTCTAGCTATCAAGAAGCTGTATAGAACTATGGAACAAGTTTGGGCACGCAAGAAGCTGACAGAGGAAGAGAGCCAAAAAATAATAGAACAAGAACTTGTCACATGCGGATTCGAAGATGCATATATCAAAGGATTCAAAGAATTAGTCCAATCAGTAGGCTCCAACGAAGCACTCAGGTACTTGCAAAGAAAGCCACTACCACAGTTTGACCCCCGCAGAATACGAATCCTTTCAAAGCCCGGCGAATACATTCGTGTACCAACCGGAGGACAATCTTCTGAACAAGCCAGGGAGGCACGCCTCATCCCCGAAAGTTCTTTGGCCGGAGAAACCATCTTTGTAGATTCCCCACCCCGCGCTACAACTGTTCAAACCTCAGTAGTACCGACCACCCCAACCGCTCCTCTCTCACCACCCGTCCATCCAGCCTCCCCTCTTCACCCTCCTTCCCCCAGACACACATCTTCATTCGCCGGTGGTGTTGCAGAAACCGTCTTTACGACCACTCACCCCACAATTCCCGCGCCCATTAGCCCTAATCTACCACTTCCCACACCCACCTTTCTATCCAACCCATTCCTTCATCAATCTTTTCCATCTTTCCCCACAACTCCAAGACCCCTTTTCCCCTTCCCCCCGCCATTAACCTTCTCCCCCGTCTCACCTCCCCGACCCACTGTAACCCCTCTTTCCCCTTTCCACCAAGCTTCTCCAGCCAGCCCCCCTGTAAATTACCCCTCAACCTTTGTAAATCCCGTATTTACACCAGCACGAGTACCCACAATCACACCCATATTCACGGTCATCGCACTAGATACGTCCACCGACATGGACATCTCACCACCCACTGCACCATCACTCACTTCACTCACGGCACAAACATTTTTAGGCACATCACAATTTTCAACAATCACTACATCATCCACCTTCCCATCCCATTCCCCGTTCCCGTTGCATCCACACCAACTGCATCTTCATTCAGCACCCCGTTAATACTATCACCCACTGTAGATAATGCATTCCGACAGATGTTCATATGTATGACGCAAGTAAGAGATGAGTTCACATCTCTTGGTGATAAATATCAGCAGCTGCAGAGGACAACCAATGACTTACAGTCGCAGCTTAATTTATTGTCCATTGAGAATGCCTCTCTGAACACCCGCTACCACGAATTACGTGAGGCTTATCACAAATTGGAACTAGAAAGTGAAGAAAAGACCAAGGAAGCCACGTCTGACCTGGATAATTTATTAACAGCCCAGACAGTCCGCAATGCAACGCTAACACGAAACATGGGCTTACTACGAAGACACCTAGCAGCCGCCAAGGAAGAAAACCAGCGCTTACAGGATCAGAACCGAGAAAACTTAGAAGCAGCGCTCGACCACCCAGACCAACCACTCAGTCCTAGCAGGTTCAAAGCCATTCCTTCAGACTCAATGAGGATGCTGCTAGACAATCATGTAAGATTGCTAGATGAATATGACCGCATGAACGAGGAGTTACAGAAACTCAAAGAAGATCACAAATTACTCCAGTTACGAGAACCGGCACACCAAGACGTACCAGCACCTGTGGACCCCTCTCCTGACCTCCTAGAGGAACTAAACTCATTACGGGCCCAGGTATCGACCCTTGAATCAAGGATTGCAGTATACGAAGCGCCACCAAGGCCAGATTCCCCACCTGAGCTTCCAGCTGAGGAAGAAACGGTCACCATCCCGGTGGAGGACACGTTTGAAGAAGCATACGAGCCACAACCCATCCCAGGCGGACGCGTCACGGCCGAAGGTCAGATGACGTACGAACTTCCGACCCCCGCGTGGATGAAGACTATTGAGGAACTTGGAACAACGCACTCAGCTAGAGTAGAGGCACAATTACATGCCATGGCGATGATAGAAGAACGAATATTACAATCTCCATTCTTTGCTCAATTGGCCCCGCGACGATACATATCTGGGCACGAGCTACAGTATAAACCGTACTTCATGTTAATGGCCGAATACCAGTTAGCCATTGAGAAAGAGACAGGTAAAAAACCATCGCATGCAACTCAATTTGAGGCGGCTGATTTGCCACTAGATGCACAGAAAGGAAGGATCTATCAACCAGAGTGGCGAAAAAATTTACTACAGCAGTATCCAGAGATGATGAGTACATGGGTAAAGGCACCTTTGCACCTGAAGTATAACCCGTGTTGGGGACCAGTGCCACGACGCCGCTCTTGGACTGCCTTTGCTATTAAGGTACAAAACAATAAGCAGTGCCAAGACTGGTTGAATTACCCCTATTTTAAGCCACCCATTGAGTTACCAACTGTTGGCTACATGATGGCTACAATTCGCCACTGGCTCCCTAGATTAAAACATATGGATGATATAGCGGCGCATATGACTGTCAAAATCTTTGACATGATGCAAATGATTTTTAAAGTCTTCCGACGCGTCAAGGAACCCCATGTCAACACCCCGGGCTTTGAGCATGGCAATTTTGATCTGGTATATGATATGAGTACAACGCCATCGCTACGGGTTTGTTATGCCTGGCACTGCAGAATAAAGTACCTACCGGCGTGCTACAAGCAGACATTCGAAGAGATGTTCACAACCGGTTTTTGGGAATACCATCCAGAGGTATTCATAAGCAGGCCTACTCATTTATTACAATTATTTGCCTGTGAACGAATGGTCTATTCCACACATTATTAGCTCCCGCCACCGGAAGAACCGCAACCAATCGACTGGGAGAAACTCGAGGCAGACCTAGCCCGAGGCATTCGTATCTCCGAGCACACCCTCGCTCAAGACCTCCTACAGAACTATATCCGGCAGACCTCACAGCAAGGTTCTGTCAGGGACGACAGAAGCGAGAGGGAGGGGGGTTTTGGAAGCAGCCAGAGGCACAGACGACACGAAAGCATGTAACGACAGAGCAGGGAGCCAGTCGAATCGTTTTTCAAATAATTATGTTTTCAAATACTTTCCAAAAACCTCCAACAGTGATTTTTATCACTATTGTAACATATGTAACATAGAAAACCCCATTTTGTAATCCATAGCTCCATTTTGTGCAAGCCGAGGAGTCCTTGAGCTTGAGGAGCCTAGGTAGAATGTGCGTACCAATTTTTGTTATTTTTAGACACTGTTTACCCTTCCAAATAGCATCTAGGACCTAATTTTTAACTATGCCGGTCACTAGATGTGAAACCGGTCAAAACTAGTCTAGAAACTATAAAAAGAGCTAGAGAGCTCATTTTTGAGGTTGGCTAGTGTGAGCTTAGAGCTACTTTGAGCTTGTAATAGTGTTCTTGAGTAATAGAGCTAATTTCCCACCTTCCATTGTGTCTTGCTTGTCTCTTCGTAGTGTGTGTGTATGTGTGTGTGCATTTCTATGCTTCTCACCTTCACTCTCACTTCATCTCACATTCACGATCTTCATATCACTCCTATCTCTTCCGCGGATTGACATTAAGGAGGTGGAGCTTCTTAACTTGGTTCTCACCATTGTGCTAGAGCAACACTTGGTCAGTAGAGATATTTTCTTTGATGCGAATGACTCTTGGTTTGAAAATGAATGCAGGAAGGTAAAGGTACCTTATGACTTGGAAGAGGACTTTCCAAGGCTCACTAGCGAGGAGCCTAATCAGATTGAAGACATCAACTCAGATGATGAGCACATCATCAACTTAGAAGAATTCAAGGCATGGAAGCCCAAAGGCAAATTCAAGATGAAGAAGTTAGAAGATATACCTGAATCATCCAATCAAGAAATCAAAAGATCACAAAGGGAGAGCAAGAAGTTAAATAGATATGGGTATGCCACTTCCTTAGTTACTAACCACTCTCTTTATCTTGGAAAAGACTTGTCATTTGAAGAGCCATCAACATATGAGGAGGAAAAGACCAAGGCAAAATGGAAGGAAGCTATGGATGAGGAAATTGAAGCAGCCAAGGAGAGTGATACTTGGGAACTAGTACCAAAGAAGGAGTCTATGAAGGTAATTGGTTCTAGATGGATCTATAAGATCAAGAGGAATTCTGATGCATCAATAAGCAGGTACAAAGCTAGAATTGTGGCTAAGGGTTTTGCACAAACCAAAGGAGTTGATTATGAAGAAACATTCTCACCTCTGGCAAAAATTTCAACCATCAGGGTATTGGTAAGTGTGGTTGCTTCAAAGAATTGGAACATGTATCAATTGGATGTAAAAAATGCATTTCTAAATTTTGGGATTTTAGAGGAGGCATAGATGTCTCAACCTCCTAGTTATGAGGATCCAAGCAAGGTAACATATGTATGTAAATTGAAGAAAGTGCTTTATGGATTGAAGCAGGCACCTAGGGCATGGAACCATAGATTGACCACATACCTTTAGGATCAAGGATTCATCATGAGTAAATCAGATACTTCTCTGTTTGTTGAGAGGAGTAATTCAGAGGTAATATACCTATGTGTATATGTTGATGATATCATACTCACATGAAATGATACTATGGTATCAAGCAGATTAAGAATCAGATGATGAAGGAGTTCAAGATTAGTGACCTTGGATCACAAAAATATTTTCTTGGTCTTGAGTTAGTTTATACTTACTCTGGAATTTATATTACTCAGAGAACATATATATAGGATATGTTAAAGAAGTTTCATTTGCTGGATGCCACGTTGCAAGGACTCCAATGGAGGTAAATCAAAAGCTAAGTGCTCATGAAGGTGATGTGCTTGAGAATATTGCTGGTTACCAAAGCATAGTGGGAAGCTTGAACTATGCTACATTGACAAGGATTGATATTGCTTATGGAGTAAGTGTTTTAAGCCAATTTATGCACAAAACTAGGGCACCACATTTGGAAGCTGCCAAGAGATTTTGAAGTACCTTAAGGGTACTCAAAATCAAGGATTGTATTTTCGTTATACCTCAGACTTGGACATCAAGATATGTTCAAATGCACATTGGGTAGGTTGCAAAGATGATAGAAGAAGTACCTGAGGATACCTATCTTTTGCAGGTGATAAGCCTATATCATGGTCTTCAAAGAAGCAACCTACTATTGCTTTATCTTCTACAGAGGTAGAGTATAGAGGATTGGCCAATGCTACTCAAGAGGCCATATGGATCAAATTGTTATATACAGATTTGGGTTTGCATACTACATCTTCATTGATTTTTGGAGATAATAGAAGCTCACTACATCTTGCAGCAAATCCTATTTATCATGCTAGGACCAAGCACATAGAGGTCCACCATCATTATGTGGGAGAGAAGCTATTGAGCAAGGAAATCCAATTGGCATATGTATAAACTAATATGTAATGTGCAGACTTATTGACTAAAGCATTAGATGGTATAAAACTTTGCAGGTTTAAGTCTATGATTGGATTGCAAGAAATTCAAAAAGATTGAAGAAGAAGAACAAGCCAAAATGTTTGGCTTGAGGGGGAGATGTTGGTGCAAATACCAATCCTACACATTTGGCTAGATTTTAATGAGGCTCCAAGGAAACCATTGCTAAGAAGCTTTTATCTTTTACCATTTGTAAAACTCAATTTGACTTAGAAGAGAATTTGTAACCACCACTAAACTTGTGGATTTGTTAGTTGGAGAAGTCACAAATCTACTTGAGAGAATATCTCCTAGATTGGAGGACTACTTTTAGTGAGAGCCAATGGAGAATTTAAATTCAAATTTCAAATGTATCATCTATAAAAGATGACTAAAAATCTTGCGGTTTAGACTCTCCATTCCCGAGTTCTCCTTGACCACATTGTAAGAAAGTAAGGCTTGTATCATAGCCTATACTACTCATCATGATTAGGCTTTGATTATCATGCCTATGACCTTGTACAACATTGTCTTCTAATACAATAGATCAATACTTTTCATCTATGGTCTGTCTGTCATAGTCACTCATAATACTTAACTTAAACTGCTCATATCGCTGTCATTTGTTCACCATTTTAAATGTTCTATAGCTTGTTGGAATCAGCTTTAAGTCTTCTACATGGTCACAAATTTTAAATATAATCCATGTTGCAAATTTGGAGAAACATGCATCAAAGTACCCAATGTTCAAACTTTGCAGAGGTCCTTAAAAATCGGGGGTAATGACTTGATTGCTAAATTGATTGCTCTGTGTATAGTGCATCATTTTAAGTGATTCCACTTGGAATCATTAGCTCATTCAGCTAATTTGATATTGGAAAAAGGAATGTTTCTAGTTCCTACTATACTGGAAGCACTGAGCATAACAAGTAGTAGGTGTGTGAACAAAAATAGAAGGTTTTCATTGATCCTTCAACTTAGAAGTAGTCTATCTTGGTTCAATCATTTCTCACATCATTTCCAAAGTACATAGGCACTTGCTTAGTGTCATTAGAAAGCTAAGAGATTCCACAACTCAACTCTAAAGCAAGAAGGGGCTGGTACAAATCAGGAATTGGTAGTACCTACTCATTTCTTGGAGTGTCCATCCATCTTTCCGAACAAAGGTATTCCCTACTTTTAGAAAATGGCTTGCTTTAGTTGAGACTAAAAAAGGAACTAATATTAAGACTTTACATTTAGATAATGGGGATGAGTATACTTCACATGAATTAAGCCCTTTTTTGTCAGTCTAGAGGGATTCACAAAGAGTTTACAGCTCCTTATACCCCAATACAAAATGGTATAGTTGAAATGATGGATAGAACTATTCAAGATAGATTAGTTTATATGTTGCATCATGGAAACCTCTCACAAGGCTTTTGGGTAGAAGCAGTATTGACTAGAGTTCATGTGATTAACTTTTCATCTAGTACTACCAAAGGTTTGAAAGTGGCACAAGACTTATGGACAGGGAAGCCACCATATTATGATCATCTTCGCATTTTTGGGTGTGAAGCATATGTTCATATACCCAAGAGTCTTAGAAAAAGTTGGACCATAAGTCAAAGAAATGCATTTTTCTTGGATATGGTCGTGAAGGAAAATTTGGATATCGCTTATGGGATCCTAAAACATGGTCAGTGATCAGAAGTAGTGATGTCATTTTGAATGATTCTAAGATGCATAAACAACCCACTAAGGAGGTTGAAGTGAGAAGAGTGGTGTTTGAGGACACTAGTCCTCAAGTTAGCATGCATAAAAATGTTGCACATAGGGACGTTCAAGAGAATTTCCGATTAGATCCATCTGCACATGTTCCTATTCAATAACCATTGAGACGCTCAAATGTGTCTCACATACACCTGATAGATATGTTCCAAGTTTAGATTTTTTATGCTAATAGATGTCGGTGAGCCTTCTTGCTACAAAGAGGCTATGCAAATAGAGGATCATGTCAAGTGGGAGCATGCCATCAAGAGTGAGCTGGATTCTATTCAAAAGAATGGTACTTCTGATTTAGTAACTTTGCCAAAGGGCACGAAAGATTTACCATGTAAATGGGTATATAAGCTGAAATTCACAGCAAATAGTGCTTATTCAAAGTATGAAGCACGACTTGTTGCAAAGGGCTTTAAGCAACAACATGGTATTAATTTTGAGGAAATCTTCTCTCCAATAGTCAAGATGATTGCCTTGTGCATGTTTCTTGGATTCGTTGCAATGCACGACTTAGAGATAGTCCAAATGGATGTGAAAACTGCTTTCTTGCATGGCGAGCTTACATATGAGATCTATATGGAACAACTAGAGGGTTATGTAGTTCCTAGCAAGGAAAGTCTAGTTTGTAAGCTCAAGAAAAGCTTGTATGGACTTAAACAGTCCCCTAGACAATGGTACCAAAAGTTTGATGCTTTTATGAAGTCTCAAGGCTATTCTCAAAGCAATGAGAATCATTGTCTCTACACAAAGAGATGCTCAAACGGTAGCTTGATATGCTTGATACTTTATGTCGATGATATGTTGATTGATGGGAAGTCCTTGCAAACTAGACTTTCCTTGCCAATAACTACACAATTAGAGGGTTATGTAGTTCCTGGCAAGGAAATTCTATTTTGTAAGCTCAAGAAAAGCTTGTATGGACTTAAACAGTCACTTAGACAATGGTACCAAAATTTTGATGCTTTTATGAAGTTCCAAGGCTATTCTCGAAGCAATGATGATCATTGTCTCTACACAAAGAGATGCTCAGATGGCAGCTTGATATGCTTGATACTTTATGTCAATGATATGTTGATTGCTGGGAAGTCCTCTTATGATTTGTCAATTCTCAAAAGGAATTTCAGTCGGACATTTGATATGAAGGATTTGGGGGATGCCAAACATACTCTTGGCATGTGCATTACTTGTGATAGGAGTAAGAGATGCATATAGCTGTCTCAAAGTAAGTACATATTCAAAGTACTTCATGGGTTCAATATGAAAGGTGGAAAGGCATTCAGTACACTTTTACCCACATATGTGAAATTGAGCAGGATGATTTCCCCAAATCAGATGAGGAAACAACATTCGTGACCGAAATTCCCTATCACTCTATTGTTGGTAGTCTCAAGTATGCTATGGTAGCTAGAAGACTAGATATTGCATTTGTAGTGGGAGTTGTGAGCAGATATATGTCTAATCCTGATAAGAAACATTGGGAAGCGGTCAAGATGATTTTGAGGTATCTGACTAGCACTAAGGACAAGTGTCTATGCTTAGGTAGAGGGAAAGCATCCAT
This sequence comes from Ceratopteris richardii, assembly GCA_020310875.1. Classification (NCBI taxonomy): domain Eukaryota; kingdom Viridiplantae; phylum Streptophyta; class Polypodiopsida; order Polypodiales; family Pteridaceae; genus Ceratopteris; species Ceratopteris richardii. The sequence goes on from CM035415.1 coordinate 129,581,141, forward strand.
TATTGGTTACACAGATTCTGACTATGTTGGTTATGTAGACAATCATAAGTCTACATCCGAGTATTTTTTTCATTTTGCTCAAGGTGCTATCTCTTGGAGATTTCGTCTTCAAGAATGTACTATTCTTTCCACCACAGAAGCAGAGTATATTGCAGCAAGTGAGGCATGTAAAGAAGCATTGTGGATTTTTCATCTTGCTTGTAATATGGGTTTACCTCAGCATGTACCTCGTTGGCTTAGTCATAGTTAGAGTGCCATTTTTTTGGCTAAGAATCCGGTCTATCATGTAAAGAACAAGCACATTGAGGTGAGATATCACTTCATTAGAGACTACTTAGCCACTAAGCACATTATTATTGTGAAGGCTCACACTCGAGATAATGTTGTAGATGCTTTGACTAAAGTTGTACCACAGGATAACTTTCGATACTGCTGTCACTCGATGCGGGTTACTTGACTCATGATTTTACACAGTCACTTGTATACTCTGTAACATGCCCATCAGGTGGGAGGTATAGTTTATATACTTACACTCAGATATTCTTTATCATTCTTTATTTTTCCCCTCAGTTACTTTGGCCATATAGGCCTTTAGTGGGAGATTGTTACTTGTAGCCATGAGTTGATCCTATGTCATTTTGATTACGTGCCCAATATGAGTCACTATATGCTCTAAACTTCAAATTTGAAGTCAAAGGATAATATAATCCGTCCTTTATGATTCCTTTGATATATCTAAGAACTCTTTGACCTGCAATCCAATGTGGATCCTTTGGACAATGCATGAATTGTGACAAAACTCCCACTGCATAAGTAAGATTAGGTCTTCTTATTGTAGCATAAATCAAGCTACCCACAAGAGATTGATACTTCCTCATATCTTGTATTTTGCACCATCATATTTATTGAGCTTGTGATTAACTTCAAGTGGAGTTGAAGCTTCTCTGCAATTTTCCATACCAAACTTCTTCAACAGGTTCACGAGATACCTTTCTTGTGATACATATATGCCATGATCTGTATAATTGACTTCCATTCCAAGAAAATATGATAACTTTCCTAGGTCACTGATCTTGAATTCTTTCTCAAGTAATCTCTTTACCTCCTTAGTTCCTTCATCTGAAGTACCTATGACTATATGTCATCTACATAAATACAAATGTAGATTGTACCTTCCTCTGTTCTTTTGATGAGTAGACTTGGATCTGCTTTTGAACTTTGATATCCAAGATCATTGAGATACTTCACCAATCTATAGTTCCATGCTCTTCAAGCTTGCTTCAATCCATAGAGTGATCTTCTCAATTTGTAGATAAAATTTGGATACATTGAATCTATAAAACTTTGAGGTTGTTCCATGTATACCTCATCTGATATGTATCCCTTCAACCTTAGTCAATATTCAATACTCTTTGGTCTTTATTTGGTGCTTCATGTGTAGCATTTATGATTAGAGTTGAATCCTCCTTTTGATCTAATGCATAGTTGTAGTAAATGTTGTTGTAGGATCATCTTTGAAAGTTTGTTCCACCTCCTCTACCATATGAGTTCTTACCACCTCTACCTCTAAAATTACCTCTTTGATTTCTTCCTCCTCTACCTCTTTGATTCATCCTTCTATTGCCTATGTTAGAAAATAAGTCTTCAATAGTTAGAACTATACCTTTCAAGATGGTTATTTTCTTTGTCTAATCCTTTTGGATGTCCTTTATGACACTCTAAGGTTCTTTTGCAAAACTTTTTCCTTCCAATCCCTTCTTTAACTCCAATTTGAAAATCTATAGTAGTTAGGATTTTTTCTTCAATCTTTTGGCTTAACCTTCTTCTCTATCTCTAATACCACTGTTCGAGATCTTGAAATCCCCAATTTCAAGTCTACCTTGGCTTAAGAACACCTCTATGTCAAGTATAGACATGACTTTACCTCAATTACTTCCAATCTTTCAAGTTCAAGGCTGAAATATAGTTCCTTGTTCAATTTTTGCACTTCTGTTCTTCTTCAACAGTCAGTTTCAAGATTCAAGTTCATTACCTACAAATCTCATGGATTTTTATAATCCAAATTATATAAGAATCTTCATATGATTTTTGTGTAGCCTTGAGGTACAATAAACCTTTGATTAAATTGATTAAAACTCTGATTAATCACTAAGATCAAAAGTATGTTTGATTCTGATGTTCAAATATTTTGATTTTGACATAGGTGACTTGAAACTCTGATTTCTCACAAACTAAAACCTATTTTACAAAATGCTTTTAGCCACAGATTTGTTACCTATCATCTTAGATTTTAATGCTTAAACACTAAAAACTTTACACAAAGCATTGAGATCTAAGTGGAGCATTGATCTAAGAGATGCATCATTTTTGAGTCTGCACTTCGGAGAGTTGATGTATGAATGTTCCTATGAACCATTTACACACTATGAAAGGAACTAGACTATGAGACTTTAATCATAGCTTGCTTAACACTTGAATTAGATATGTGTGCAAGGATATTTGATCCACATGATCATCTTGAGAGAAATGTGAAATAGAATAACATCTAAATCTATAGATTTCCATCGACACTTCTATTTCATGTATGATAATCAACTCTTTCGATTTCTACAATCATAATTGACTTATATATCAATGAATGTGTAAGTGGAAACATTGTTAGTCAATTCTTTTATTAATAATGTAGCTATAATACACTAATTAGGATCCTCTTGAAGTGAATATATGCTCAGTCATGTCTCACACTTTCTATCCATTGCTTTCTTCATTTGTTTTTATCTTTGTTAGCACCAATCTTCTCAGTTTGTTTATCCATGTTGTTTCTTGACTTCATTATCCTTTCATAAGCACCAATTTGTGTTTGGTTTGCACCAATATGCTCCTTTATGGTGTGTCGATTCCTCTTACATATATTACTTCAAGTACTTGTCTATCTCTATGCTCACTTTGTTG